>ML835508.1:54562-80680 GCA_009831015.1 Picea engelmannii | reverse complement strand
ACTTTTTTGGAAGGGAAAGTATCATATGTCCATGTTATATAATGACTTTATGTCAAATTCTATTTTGTCTTAAAAAACATGGTGGTAGTTGGGGTTGCATAAACCAATTAATTAAATTCATCATTTCCAAATCATTTTTCATTGTGTTTCATTTTTACAATATTTTTAAATAGTTTACACAGAATCATCTTTGATGAAATTGCATGTATCTATAGATATATTTATATGGATTCAAAATATATTTTTTTATATAAATGTTATTATTTGATGAATTGCATGCATTTATAGATATATTTTTATTACCTCCAAATATGTGTGTGTGTGTGTGTGTGTGTGTGTGTGTGTGTGTGTGTGTGTGTGTGTGTGTTATTGTTTCCTATTATTTTAATATTTTTCGTGTAACATGTATCATAATTCAAAAATGTGTCTTTGTTTTTGCAATAAAATTTTAACACAATCATTTTTCAAAAAATAACATTTTTACCTACAAACTAAAAATATATATTGATTCTATTAACACCTTTATTAATTTTAATTATTATTAATATAAAGTGAGGTGCATTTTACAGTCTAATATGACACTTGGCATAAGTCATCCCAATATAATAATTGAAAACAAAAAAGAACATCCCAATATGGAAGATATTTGTACCATCACTACTCATAAATATAACAATTATAAATGTAATTGTGAACAATTATTAATGTTATCAATCAAATAAATGAGAAAATAGTATTTCATAAAAGTAATTTTTCTTTGTAAACGTGTTTAATCAACATATTGTATATTGTTGGAAATTAAACAATTATCCTTGAAGATTAATTTAACATTATATGGCATTAATAGTTGAAGTTTTCGAAATTACAATCTAAAGTAAATGATTTCATAAAACTAAAGTTGAACATTATACGAAAACTCTAAATTCTAAGGAGTGACAACTTAAATTTATTTGAAACAGAGAATTTTTTATTTTTTTTTTAACAAAAACCAGAGAAAATTTATATTAAAATAGTTGTGGATAATCGCAAGAGAAGTACAAGAGTTGAGTTGCAGGAGTTGTAATTACAAAATTCACCTCCCTGTATGCTCCCAGTAGGTATTTGGTGAGCGGAGGCAAGACTTGCTACTATGCTAAAGACGACCTAAGATTTTACAGTAAAGATCTTACAATAAGTACCTAACAAAAAAACTATTAAATAGAGCATATACTTAAAGCTTGTTCGCGTCCGGTGATGGGGTTTCTCCTTCTGTTGAAAGTCGTAGGTTTAGATCCAATCGCGGTCGAGGTCCTAGAGAAGAAGCTTCATCGGATATGGCTGCAGAAGTTACTGGGGAGGTCGAAGGCGAAGTAGAACCAGCCCCAAACTGAAGAATTTCTATTTGTTTCCTTAACGCCTCACATTCGTCCCTTGTCCATTGATGTTCTCCTCGATGTTGGATGGTGATTTTCATTACTGTTAAGACTTGAGATGAGAGGGATCTGAGATGAATTTGCAGGTTTTGCACCGTATTCACCAATTCCTCATGCTCTTCCACTGAGATGGCGCGTTGGCTACCTGTGCTACTCATTTTGTTGGGGTTGCTTTCATTGCATGTCTAAATTATGCAAGTACTTGTATCTGCAATCTAAGGAGGGGTAGAGTCCGCTCTCTTCTGCGGAGTATGAAATAGACCCAATAAATGTTCCATTCGTCCTCTTATATGCTCCATCAACTGCACAAGATTCAAAGGATGATTTCGATTTCCCATTTTTGAATGAACACACAAGTTGCTACCATGCCCTATGTTGATCCTGGTACTGCTTGCATTACCATAATTCAATGGATAGTACACACCTGAATTCATGTTGAGTGAATTCATCCCACTCCAGGTCTTATTACCATGTTCTGGAGCAGCCATAAAAATGTCAAAGTGACCTCCCAGGTCAGGGGAGAGGGATGGTGTGTGTAGAGTGGCATGCGCTGAGATGAAGGAGGGAGCATCAAGGTGGAGAGAGGTGAGGTATAGCAGTGAGCGAGCCCAGATGCATGTGCCAAGTGGTAGATTCAGGGGAGAGTTGTTGTGATGCAAAGAGTTCACGTTGGAAGCCAGATTCAAAGTCCAAGAACTTTTTGGGTGCATGACTGGATCATGGGATGGGTCTATGTTGCGTGAGTCCATTGACAACTAGCGAACCCGAATCCAGAGCGATTGTCAGGTTTGCTTGGGTATCGACCATTTGATTATTGCATCTAAGGACATGGAAGAAGGAAATATTAGAGAAATGTTTGATAGTTGTTGAGATCCATTGGAGTATGGCATTTAAGTGGATATTCGGGGGGTGGGATCCTTTGCGGGCATGATTTATAATTATCTTAGAATCGCCTATGACCGAAAGGTAGTGGATGCTCATATTTTTGGCAAGGAGAAGGCCTTGATATAGAACGTAAGATTCAGCTTGATTATGGGATGAAATTCCAATGCTCCAGTGGAAGGCGAGTGTTTGATTTCCTCGTGGGCGAATGATGACCCCTCTCGCTCATCCCACCCCGAATTTAAAACAGAGAAATTGTTAGTGTACTTATTATACATTTTATAAATCAAACAACATCAACATCAACATGATTTGAAAAAACACAATAAACATGTGTGTTATAGTGTTTATAACATACCAGTGCGATTGAAATCGCACCAGAGCAGTTGTTACGTAAAAATGCATCAAAAAACAATTTAATTGACAAAGTACGTATGCAAACTTCCACAATTAGAGTTTTGCAGAGGTTTTTCTTAGTGAGGAAAAAACATAGGTCACTCTTTAGTGCCTCTCATAATTTAGCGCATGGACTCTGTTAGCACAAATTCTTGCCAGTTGGCGTTTCCTTCCGGTTTCGGGCCCCTGGTGTAAATGCATAGAAGTGGGATATGAAAATCGGTCGAGTGTGTTTTATTCAAAGGCCACAGCCATGAGTGTCGATCGCAGCCCATAGAAGAAGCCCATTTCGGGCATAAAATCAAGCGAGCGGGCACTTTGCCTTTCAACGACGAAGATCCATAGATGGGGCAGATCGACGGCCAGCGAGTAAGTTTGGGCCGCTGAGTTGCACATGGTCAAGTGCTTGAGCTCATCTCCTATGGCCAAAATCATGAAATGATCAAGCCATTTCGGCATTTTGGCTACCGGGACTTCGAGAGAAAAGAGGGTCTCATTCTTTCGCTGCATTTCAAATCCCCAAAGCACGAAACGTCAAAAGGGTCCAGGCCAGAGGTGGTCCCACATTTATTCAAGTGTTGATCTAGGTTGTCCATCCAATGGGACACGTGGTGCACGATCAAGCCATTTTGGTATTTCGGCTACCGGTACTTTGAGAGAGCAAAGGGTCTCATCCTTTTGCTGCATTTCAAATCCCTGAAGCCCGAAATGCTGAAAGGTTCCAAGCCAGAGGTGGTCCCACATTCATTCAAGTGTTGATCTAGGTCATCCATCCAATGGGACGTGTGGCACACGATCAAGCCATTTCGGCATTTTGGCTACCAGGACTTCAAGAGAACAAAGGATCTCATCCTTTCACTGCATTTCAAATCCCCGAAGCCCAAAATGCTGAAAGCGCCTTTGAAGATAGGCACAGGGTCATGGCCCATGGTCACCTGGGGGTGATAGAAAGAACTGTGCAAAGGGCCGAAGCGTCGGGTTTAGCTACAGAAGGGATCATCGCGTTCTCCAGAGACCAATTCAGCTCGACCTTGATCTTAGTCCTTGCTAAAAATAAATGAAGGTGGATGGAGGTAGTTAAAACCTCGGCTCACTCATTAAATGCAAAGCATGGAGGTTTCAGCAGGCAATCTGCCTGAGATGGTCCTGTATGCTGGTTTTCTCCAAAGAAGCCATGCCAAGTTCTCGTCTGACCAGAGGAGTCCGCACATGCTATTTTAGCCTTTGATGTTTTAGCTACCCCCCCCCTGCAAAGGCCATGCAAAGTTAAGGTGACGTCTGACAAAGGAGTTCAGGCCAGATTTGACTGAGGAGACGCCACACCTTGAAAGTCCTGAGATGCCTCTGTTGGGCGAAAGTTTAGGAGTATATGTACTCAGTTTTGTATTTTTGTAAGGAGGAAGGGTTGAGCTAGGCTCCCGATTGTAAAGTTTTGATGAAGCATTGGTTTCCCTGGTTATGTATTAGCACTTGAGACTTCTTGCCTTATGAATGTTAGCCTCTTTCCATCTCTCTGTTTACACTATGTTAGAACCACTCGGAATTGGAGGATCCAGTCGAGTTGTGTCGTTATAGGATGATGTATGTTGGATCACTGTAATAGTTGCATTATTTCTAATCAGTTCTTGTATTTTCTGAACACTGAATGACTTGGAATTGGAAGATCCAATCAAGTCACCTTTCAGTTCCCCGAAACTCTAAACCAAGAGGATCTTGTGTTCTGAGTTTTTCCTCTTCAAGCTGTTGAAAGGCCTGATGCCCAAGGCCATCTTGCTCACTCCTCTTACCAAGTCTTCCATCTGCTCATTTTATAATCAACCCACTGACTGAAGTTAGATCAAGACCTCTTCTATTGTTACATACCAGGCCCGGTTTTCTCAGTTAGAGCGATATCTTCCTGGGCCTCTATCCATCCGATCACCCCATTAAATTATTCATGACATAAACTGATGGGCGTTGGGCTCTGCTCCTGCCGCAATCCAGGAGTGACTTCTGACGCTAATAGACTCGACACTTTTCCACTTCCTCAGTGCTCTTCCTCACATCTCCTCATCCATGGGCCACTCGACTATCTCTAAGATACCATCCTTGTCATTCATGTAGCCATAATATGAACTGGTATAAATTCGCTTGCAAATTGCATACCTACACCTTCTTTTCTTCGCCTCAAGGGGGATTATCGAATAGCTCTTTGGGGATGGGGAGGAATTTCATAACCCCAAAGTATCTATAACTGGGACCCTTTCCTATGGCACCGGGCACATCAACTTCATTCCCTTCCAAGTCCATCATTTTGGCACCTACTTTGGCATAATTAGGACTACCAAGATCTACGGTCAGAGCTTCCCAGTGCCCTTTTACCTTGTTCAACAAGAAAGGACCCTAGTGGATGTCTTAATTATAACATTGTGTTAGCCTCAATATTGACCTAAGCTCCATATTTTATATTTAATAGAAATTAAGAAGCACATTTGGAAAAATAATAGATGATCCATAAGCTTTGTGAACATGTCTTATCGCTAAACGTTAAGCATTGCATTGGACTCATCCTACTCCTCCATGATATCCTCACCCGTGTACTTACTAAGAAGTTCATCGTGTTTCTTCTTCTCCATAACCACGCGCTCAGTTTATTTTTCATCCAGAAGGGACACATGGGCAACAAACTCTTGCTCTCTTTGTTGTTGGTTTCCCTTGTCTTTCTCTCCCATTTCTTCTGCTACATCCTCATATTCCACAAATAGGACCAACTTAATGAAAAAACCTCACCACTCTTGATCGTCAACTTCGCCTCCCTCTAGATAGTCTCGATCCTCCGTCACTCCCTCAGCACTCTCGCCTACATATCCTCCTCTGCGGGTCACTCGAATTTCTCTAAGATATTGTTCTCGTAATCATTGTTTCCATAATAACTGGCATCAATTCACTTGTATATCACATACCTAGACCTCCTCTTCTTCACCTCGGGGGGGCTTATCGAATAGCTCTTTGACATCAAAGAGGAATTTCTTAGTCACACTTGTATAATTGATTGTTGGAAGATTTAATGTTACAATCTTCCAGCAACCCATTGTATAAGTGTGACTGGGAAATTCCTCCCCGAAGTCAAAGAGATATTCGATAAGCCCCACGAGGCGAAGAAGAGGTTTTCTATGTATGTGATCTACAAGTGAATTGATGCAAATTATTATGGCGACAGCGATGAAGAGAACGATATCTTGGAGAAATTCGAGTGGCCCGCGGAGGAGGAGATGCGGGCCAAATAACTGAGGTAGTGGATGAGGATCAATTCTTATATCTAGAGGCAGGCCAGGTTGATGATCAAGAGAAGGGACATTGTTTCCATTAATTTGGTCCTATTCGAGGTATATGATGATGTGGCAGAAGAAATGGGAGAACGGGACCAGAGAAACCAAAGCAAAGAGAACGAGAGTTTGTTTCCCATGTTCCCCTTATGAATTAGAAAGTGATCGACTGCATGGTTGTGGAGAAGAAGAAACGTGATGAAATTATTAGTAAGTACATGGGTGAGGATCTCATGGAGGAGAAGGTCAAGACAAAGGAAATGCTTAATATTTAGTGATAAGACATGTTCACAAAGCTTATGGACCATCGATTGTTTTTCCAAATGTGCTTCTTAATTTCTATTAAATATACAATATGGAGCTTAGGTCAATATTGAGGCTAACACATTGTTATAATTAAGACATCCAATAGGGTCCTTTCTTGTTGAACAAGGTAAAGGGGCACTGGGAAGCTCTGATCGTAGAGCTTGGCAGTCCTAATTATGCCAAATTAGGGACCAAGATGACAGAATTGGAAGGGAACTAAGTTGATGTGCTCAGTGCCACAAGAAAGGGCCCCAATTACAAATACTTCAGGGATGCAAAATTACTCCCCATCCTCAAAGATCTGTTCGTTATTCCCCCTCGAGTGGAAGAAGAGGAGGTGTAGGTATGTGATCTACAAGCAAATTAATGCCATTTCAAATTATGGCTACAGGAATGGTGAGGAAGGTATCCTAGAGAAAGTCAAGTTTCCCATAGAGGAGGATATGTGAGGAAGAGCACTGAAGATGTAGCAGAGGATCAATTCCAAACACTAAATTATGAGAGGCACCGAAGAGTGAACTATGTTTTTTCTTCCGCAAAGAAAAACCTCCACAAAATTTAACTGTGGAGGTTTTCATATGTAGATTATGAATCAAATTGTTTTTATTTTGGATGTTGCTGCTACTTTGCTAGGAGTCATCCGCATATCTGGTTCACATAAAATCCTTTTTTGGCACATATATAGATAAAATGAATTTAAAATATAAAACACAAACATATATAACTAATTTGTATTTATCAAAAACTGAAAATTGTTTTTGTTTGCAAAAACAAAGTGAAAAAGTAAGTAGTGTTATTAACAAATACATATGCACCACATCTGGTGCTCCTTATCAAACATAAGGCATCGATTAGACATATGTTAAATATAATGCACTAGTGCATCATTGTTAGTCAAGCATCAATATCTATAGTGGTGCTTTGTGATATATAGTGCACTGATTAAGGGTTGTTGTTAAACCACGCGGTGCGTCGGGTTATATTGAATGCACCAACTCTCTATGTTATTTCATGCACTAAACACTTTTAACCGATGTGTTAACTTTTCATGACACATTGTTCACAGGTGCATTCTAAAATGTGCATCGGAATGATAATTTTTAAACTATTTTTCCTGGTACAACTTACTTAACCGCACCAGGGTGTTTCTTTAAAGTAACGCATCAAGGCTCCATTTGAGCTTTGTATACGTTGATACCAGCGTGTTTGTATTATAATGCACCGGTAACAAGCCATCCCACAAAACGAACTGAGATGGTAAATTATTATGTATTTTTCTCGTTGTGTTGTAGTACACATCACCGGTGCGTTTTGTTTATTTGATGCACCACGAAGGAAATTTGTGTTGCAAAAAATTGGTGGTACATTCGATTAATAGAACACACTGGTGCTTACCATAAGACAATTCGGTGTTTTGATATGTACAAGACTAGTGCGTTGTTTTGATCCATCTGCACCGACCGATGAAATTTTTGTATATGAACTTATGCGGTGTGATGTGTTAATATAAACATACAGGTGCTACCATGTTATTGGAGCACTGGTGTTTTGTTTAATGACGCAATATGGTGTTGACAACACCAGTGACAAGATGTCCACTGAAACGAGACAATGAACTAGTGTGAGGTGTTACTATTAACGCACATGTACCACCATCATAGTGGAGCACCGTCGTTTTATTCCTCGATGCATTGTAAATGAGAGAGAATCAGGAATGAGGCATCAAATGAGACGCCCCACTATGGAAAGTTGGGAAATACAAGTCTCGGTGTGTTTCTATATATATTTCTGATATGTTGAATTACAATGGTTGCATCACTACATTAAATTTTATAAATCGATATGTTAGTGGTGTCGTTAGTTAAGTGAAGTGTGTCGGTGCGTAATGTTAAATGGCACCAGTGTGATTTTTTCAGTGTGTATATTTTTTTTGTAAGGTATGGCAGTGCATTTGAACATTGACGTGTCGAGGCGTTATTTTTCTGGTACTCCCCAACGTGATTAGATAAACTTGGTGCACCACTAGGTTAAATTTTATATATCATTGAGCTAGTAGCACGGTTAATGAAGTGTAATGGTCTGGTGTGGGTATAATCTCATTTTGCGCCAGTGTTGAGGCATTCCAAAGGATGCACTACTTTGTTTTCTAGTAATTTACCGTGGTGTGATAGATTGAAAGGCACCGATAAGGACACATATGGGCATGCCAGCAGCGGTGCTCACTGTGTATTTAACACAGTACGCACCTATGGTGGCACTCATTGTGTATTTAATGCAGTATGCACCGCTTTGAGGCAAGCCAAACCATTTAGGCGCACTGTGTGAAAAAAAAAAAAAAATGTGAAATTTCAAGCTAAATTGTAATTTTGATTGGATGAAAATGCAAATAGGAAGGTAATAAATAATTTACCTGGCCTCTTTTGTCACAAGGAGGCATGGTTGAACCGTTGAGAAGAAATGAAAATTCGTGGTAATTTCCAAAATTTGGAAATGTGTGGAATCCACAAACGGAGCTAACATAGTCGGTGTAGAGCACCAGAAACAGGTTGTCTTAGGAAGAAAGGTGAGCATCGGTGCTTGTTTAATAGTTTGGAAGCACGATATGCATTGTAACAATGAAAATCAGTTTGGTAAATTGTTTTATTTACCCTACAATAGTGCACCTTTCAACAGTGAGGCGCACCAGGGTGTATTGTTCAACGATGTTGATGTGATTTATTCGGTGCATGTAATTTTATAATAAAGTATGTCGGTGCTATTGAAACATGAATGCATCGGTGATGTATTGTTCATAAATGTACTGATGTGTATTGTTGAATGACACCTTTTATGCACCTAGTTATGTTATTTTGAGCAGAAACAAGAATATCATAGAAATTACCAATGGAACAATAGAATATAGAGAATAGGACACCAAAAATGATACCTTTATTGAAACAAGAGCAACGTTCACTTGCCTCTTTGAGGGGGAAACCTCCAGAAGAGCAGTTCTCTCTTACAATAATTCTCAATACATCCTTTCTCATACCTCCTACTCTTATTTATACTAATTCTATCTACTAGAGAACATTCTAAAGGAAGATCTTTCTAAAAGCGAAATATTATATTAGGTCTTCTTACATTGAATTGTTCACATTTATTTAATATGCCTTATTAACTAATGTCGGCCTTTATTACATGGAAAATATATATCCTACTAACTAATGACAAAATAAGATGGGTTAGGGTCGGATCCTAGCATGTTCTCCCCCTTCAAAAGTAGCCTTGTTCTAGAGGATGAAGATGCAGAAGTTGTTGCAGTATGACAGCTGGTTCCCAAGTCACATCCTCTATAGACATGTCCTTCCACTTGATCAACACTACTTTGATAGTTATTCCATGCAAGTGACGCTCGTGCACATTGAGGATAGATTATGGTTGGAGCCAAAGGGAGCCTTCTTCATCTAATTCAGGAAATATGGTTTGAACCGTGAAATTCTGACCCACCACTTTATTCAAACAGGAAACATGGAACATCGGATGTATTTTGGAGATAGTTAGAAGTGAAATTTTGTAGGAAACTAGACCAGTTCGGTTGATGATCTGATAGGGGTCATAAAATTTGGGTGCCAACTTGTGGTGGACATGTGCTTTGAGCGATTTTTGTTTGTAAGGTTGGAGTCTGAGAAACAGTTGGTCACCTTCTTCGAAAACCTGTTCGGAATGGTGTTGGTCAGCCTGTTTCTTCATACAATTTTGGGCCATGTGGATATTATCCTTCATATCCACGAGGGTAGTTTCTCTACCTTCCATCAACTTATCAATAGACTAGAACTTGGAGGTGCCTAGAAGATATGAATTTTATATGGTGTCATTTTGGTTGATGTATGATAAGAAGTGTTGTACCACCATTCGACCAAGGTTAACCATTGCACCCACTGATGTTGTTTATACGAAGCAAAACAATGCAAGTAGGTTTCCAAAAAATTGTTGACAAATTCCATTTGGCCATTCATCTGGGGATGGTAGGCTATGCTCATGTTTAGTTCTATACCTTGTAATTTAAACAATTCTTGCCAAAATGTGTTGGTGAAGGTAGGGTCAAAATCGGACACAATGGATGTTAGCATGCCATGCAATTTGAAAATTTGATCAATGAAAACTTATGCTACCATAGCTAGTGTAAAAGGGTGTGGAATGGAACAAAAATGTGCATACTTGGAGAGGCGATCTACCATGACCATGATGACTGACTTGTTACCTGCTTTTGGAAGGCCCACTATAAATTCCATAGAGATGTCAGTGCAAATGGAAGCCGAAATGGGTAACGGATGTATAGCTCTAGTGGTCTTGATATTTTCCCCTTTATTGCATTGGCATACATCACATTCGGTGACAAAGGTAAGGATGTCCTTCTTCATGCCTTCCCAGCAAAAAGAATACTAAGCATGAGAATATCTCTTTTGGAATCCCAAGTGACCCTCTAGAGAAGATGAGTGCAACTCATTTAAGAGCCTAGGCCTGAGAGTTGAAAATAGAGACAGAACCAAGCGATCCTTATACCAGAGGGTATTTTCTTGCCAAGTGTAGTCGGGGGGAGGGTTAGGGTCCTCCTGAATTCATTGAATTACCTGTGATATGGTTGGGTGTGTTAGCCACTCTTGTCACATTTCCTGAATCCAATTAGGAACAGGTAATGATAAGGAAAAGAGGGAAACTTCATCATCATATTGTCTGGATAACGCATCAGCCACTACATTTTCTTTTCCTTTTTTATATATGATCTCATAATCATAGCCCATCACTTTAGTCAGACACTTGTTCTATTCCATGGAGAATAATCATTGCTTTAAGAAATACTTCAGACTATGGTGATCTTTTTTAATCTGAAAACGGTGTCCTAATAGATATGGTCACCATGTGTGCACAACATGGAGAAAGGACATCATTTCCTTTTCATATGTAGATTTTCCCAAATTGCGGCCACTCAAATCATGTCTAGTGAAAGCGAGAGGTCTACCATATTGTGTGAGAACTGTGCCAATATCAGTACCTGAAGCATCCAATTCCACCACAAAATTTTTGATAAAGTCAAGGGTTGTTAAGATGGGGGTAGTAAACATTTCCTACTTTAACTCTGTGAAGGCTTGCTATGTTTCTTGTGTCCAATGAAATGCATTCTTTTTTAGAAGGTTCGTCAATGGCCTGGAAATTTTACCATAATGGTGGACAAATTTTCGGTAATATCATGTGAGGCCTAAGAAACCCTGAAGGTGATTCAAGGTCATGGGTCTCGGCCACTCCTACAAGGATTGAATCTTTTTGGGGTCCACCCTTACCCCCTCATAGCCCAAAATGTGTCCCAAGTATTTGACCTCGCTTGCTCCAAAATCACACTTGGTATTTTTGACAAACAATTGATTGTTTTGTAACATACATTGTCCACATGGTGTAGATGGGCATCCCAAGTGTGGCTATACATGAGGATGTCATCAAAGAAAACTAGAACAAACTTATGTAGGTAGGGCTTCAAGAGTTTATTCATAAGACTTTGGAAGGTGTATGGGGCATTGCAAAGGCCAAAATGCATTACCAAGAATTCATAATGCCCTTCATGAGTTCGGAAAGCAGTCTTGGGAATATATTGATGCAGGAGAATCCTGCCTCCAAAACCAAGCACCTTTGATTAGACCTAGATGTATTTTCTTTTACCAAGGGAGTGTGTTCCCTAAGCATGAATTAGTGTAATTCCTATGTCAATTAAGTTCTAGAAGTATCGTATGAGATTGGGTTTGTTGAGTTGATTTTATTTGTAATTGAATCTGCCTTAGTTTAGCAAATGTCAAAGGAATAGATACCTAGAACCTAGGGATGGTTGAGGATATTGTGGATTTGAGAGATCCTAGGGATTATGGCAGATTTTAGAGAGTGTGTTTAGGGTCTGAAACTGGTTGAACAGTTCAGAAATTTCCCTTTATAATTCGTAAGCCTACATGCATGATAAGTGTGGCCAAATGAATGTAGAACATGCCAAGGGGGGTGTCCATTTAGCGAGAGAATCAAGCTAGAGAGTGAGAAAGGATAGTACAGGAAAGAGGCCTATTGTATTTTCTATGTACAGTATGTACAAATGGTAAAGGAATCACTGTGTTTCAAGTTTTCAATGATGTATTAAGACCTGTGTTAAATGTGTGTGTGTGAATGGTGGAAGAACAGTTCGAACTCTGTCGATTGTATGTGTAGGTATCGAGTGGAAGACACACACAAAGATCGTGATACATTGTTTATCATGACAGGATCAACAATGATCCATTGAATTGTATTGAAATCAAGTAATATCAAGGAGGAACGAAGTCAGAATTCAAATTATGTGCACAATCGGGTCAAAGAACAGAGTTAAAACAATTTCACAGGTGAAGAGGAACAACCACCATCCAAACAAGGATAATGGTTAATTATGACCGTTAGATTTGGTGTCTAGCCCTTACAAGGCTGGAAGAATTACGACTGTTAGATCTTGATCGAGATCAATATTAATTGTCGATCCTCATCGGATCAGAAGCAGACTAAATAAGTGAAGTGTGAAGAATCTGATAGTTCGATGTCGATGTAGATCAGACTGACCAATTACATAGAATATCGATGGTGTAGAGGGAGATCGGAGTGGAGAAGGTGATTGACACTTAACACGTTAGATCAGATGTGTTGAAAAAATGACTATTGGAAATAGTTTTGGGTCTAGGGTCTAATAGACCAGATCGGCTGGTAAAGAAACCTTGCGACTGGATCAGCCAGTTACCATTGGATTAGGCAGAGGAAAAATCCAAGTGCAGAAAGAAGTCTGACAGTTTGGGGCTAGTACATGTCAGCATACGTGTATAGCCAATAAGGAAGAAACACATAGCCCACTAAGAAGATGACACGTATCAAGGTCCATTCGATAAATGGAGCATGTGAAAGTTACAGATCAAGGTGACATGTGGCATTCTAATCGACAGTCACACATGGCAGGTCCATGTCATCATGTCTATGTGGTTTCGTGCCACATCATACCGAATCAGGGTCTTGTTAGTGTATTAAGGAATTGAATTATGGTGATATGGTCCCGATATATGTCATTTCGACGTAAGGGAATCCGTGCAAGAGACGACACGTGGGTGCAGTAGACCTATCGTTCGATTGAGAGAAGATCAATAGTAAATATTAGAGAATGGGAACATTTTGAGCTGGGTTCAAGGTCATCCTTTTTGTGACAATCAACTGTGAGGAGTCCAATCTAGAAGACTCTGATGAGAGATCAATATCATCCATTCTGTGATGATCAATGGAGGAAATTTAAAGGCGTAGAAAAAATCGATAGGTCTACGGGAGAGTTGAGTCCAATGGTGATAAGGTTAAGCTCGTGGTCATAGCCTGAGGTCACATGGTGTATGCGCTACAGGAAAATAACTGAAGAAGAAAGGCCCATGGTTATGTTATATTTTTTTATTGAGATGAGTGCTTGTTCTGAGTGCTAACGGACTAGTGTGAAACAAAGAACACGTAAATTTATTCAAGGAGGATTTGGGCCTGTATAAGAATCGAGAGCAGCTCGATATTGAAGTTGCGCAAAGTTTTATTTATAACTCTACACCTGTGAATACTGAGATTCCTAAGGGGGTCTTCATCATATATGCTTCATTCATCCAAATCTAGCGATAGCCTGAGCAAAGATCTAGTTTTGTGAAGAAACATGCACCTTGGAGTTCATCCAACATATCATCAACAATAGTAATGGGAAACTTATCCTTAATAGTCAATTTATTAAGGGCGTGAAAATATGGATAAATGTGCCACGACCCTTTCTCTTTTAAGACCATCATAACAAGGGATGAATATGGGCTTGTACTTGGGAAAATCACCCCAGCCTCTAGTAATTCCTGCACTATTTTTTCTATTTCATTTTTTTGAGCAAATGGATACCTGTAGGGATGTACGTTGGGGGGATGACCTCCTAGGAGGAGAGGGATGCGGTGATCATGCTCACCCATGGAGGGGGGTAGATTTGTGGGTGTCTGAAAGACCTTGTGGTGCTTATCCAAGACCAGTTGCAGATCAGGATGTATCATTGGGGATGATTGATCATGTACCTATATGGTATTAAGTTGAGAAATCACACCATGGTGTCCTTTCTTCAGGATTTTCTTCATCCGGTGAGAAGTGATAATTTCTGGGGATCCCGCTTGTAGGCCTTTGAGGGTATAGGTGTGAGCATATTGAGTAAAAATCATATATAACTCTTGATAATCCATGGTAATTGGTCCCAAGGTGTGAATCCATTCAACACCCAAGACAATATCACAGCCACCCATGGAAATAGAGAACATGTGAGTTTTCAAGTCATAATCACCCATTTGGAGTTTGACATTCTCATAGCGGCCCCCACATTTCATTGTACCACCATTAGAAATGAGAATTTGAAAATTAGAAACTGGCCTAACAAAGAAATTGAGCTCCTCGGGGACCTTACAATGAATAAAATTATGGGTGCTACCACTATCAATCAATACCATGACCATCCTATGTTTGATGTAGCCCTTGATTTTTAATGTATGTGGAGCAGATATACCCACGAGGACATAGAGAGAGATGACAGGTTTCTTCGGTGCTACAAGAGATGTGACTAGATCTGGGATGGGGACAATTCATTATGTGTCCTCTGAGTTAGTGGAATCATCTAAAAGTATGTCCTCGGAGGATGTGGAAGTTGACGCATCAATTTTGAAGAACTTATTCTCACAAAATTTATAGCCTGACGAATAATTTTCATCACAGTAATAGCAAATTCCTTGCTTCCAACATTCATCCATTTATGTAGGAGATTCTTGTTGGACCTTCAAGTTTGTGTCGGAGCAGAGGTACCCACTTGACAAGGGAAGTTGGGAACTGAAAAATGAAGGGGTTGGTCTTAAATAATGGTCTCAACTTCCAATGCTAATGTGCACACCTACAAACAAGTAATCGGATGGTGCATGCAAAAATGAGCCTGGATGGCGTCCTTTAAGCCACTGAGAAAACACTCTAGAAACAATTCATCAGATAAGCCCTCAATTCTAATAGCCAATTGTTCAAATGCAGAGATAAATTCTGCTACTGGCCATGTTTGTCACAACTTGGTGAGTCGTACCAAAAAGTGAGATTCTCTATCAAAACAGGAACAAACTAATTTGGTGAGCATGGTCCAATTTGTTAGTCCTAGATAATAAAAAAATTATGACATTTCCATCGTTCTTGATCCAAGTACAGAACCCCCATATGGAGCTTGGTCTCGTCGTCTTGTATATCATGGAGGGAGAAGTAGTGTTCAATCTGGGATACCCACTCGATCGAGTTTGATCCATCAAATTTATGCATCTCAACTTTGGGCACCTTATTCCAATAGTTTGGAGATCCCAAGGGGAGTGGGGAAGATGAGGGTTTTCATAATGGGAAGAATGAGAAGAGTGAGGGTGGAACTCAGGTTGTGGACCCTTGTTGTGCATGAGAAAGTATTGAAATTGGTTGTAGAGGGTGTTCAAGATCTGGTGTAGCTCCTCTTGAAAATTTTTGGAGAGGGTTTTCAAGCCCTGGTTTATCTCCTCAGATAGTTTGGCTACCTTAGTGTCCAATTCATCTAGGGTTTGAGCACGGGTGGTAGGGGCCATTGTGGAGGCTTAGGTAGAATGATACCTCAGCAATCAACACAATATACAGAGTCTTGTGGGCTTGATAGAAAATAAGGGTGTCGGGAGGGGGATATGGTCCATAGAAAATGATAGATACCACTGCAATTAGGACGAAGAGAGGAATCCAATGGGATAGGTCTCAAATAAGGGTGTCGAGAAGGGGTCGGGTCCACGAGGGAAAAATAGCTTAAAAATGAAGAGTAACACTACGATCAGGATGAATATAGGAATCCAATGGGATAGGTCTCAAATAAGAGTGAAAGAAGGCCCCATACTTTTTTTATATACTCTGATCTTAATAATATTGTAGGGTAAAAATGCTCAAATTCTTAACAAGCAAAAATGTGTAGTAATTTCGCAACCAGAATGTAGGAAGCAAGGTTGCACGGCAATGGGTCATGTTTGTTCTTCTTCTGTTTTGTTTCTGTCCCAAGGGTTAGGGTTTGCAGGGTTCCTAGAGACAAGGGTTTTCCCTGTGATATATCTCTTTGATATACGTGCGGGGTCAAACAGTAGTACTTGGCCCAATATCTCAGGGCACTAACTAAGGAGGCTAGACTGTACCCTTAGTTGTTCTACCCGATTACCCAGGTACTAGAGAGTATCTTCCTGAGTGTTTTTATTGGTGGCACTATAGCATTCAGGCAGTTGATCGAATGATCTACAATGGGCTTCAGGATACCTGGGTCAGTTCGTATACAGGTGTTGTCTAATGCACTACCACTCAAAGGGGTATCAACAGGGGTTACAAGGGTGTCAAAAAATGTGAGCTTAAAAACCTCTTGTGTTTCCTACGTGTATGCTTCCCCAACCATGGATTTATGCACTGAACAAAAGATCATTGTAGGTTAAAGACACGAGAATACGTCTCTACCCTGGAAAAATTTAACCCACAATTCCTTCTCGGGAAAGAGCTCTAATACCACTTGTTACGCACCTGGTTATGTTATTTCGAGCAGAAACAGGAATATCACAGAAATTATCAATGGAACAATAGAATATAGATAATAGCACACCAAAAATGATACCTTTATTGAAACAGGAGCAATGTTCACTTTCCTCTTCGAGGGGGCAACCTCCGACAGAGCAACGCTCTCTTACAATAATTATCAAGACATCCTTTCTCATACCTCCTACTCTTATTTATATTAATTTTGTCTACTAGATAACATTCTAAAGGACGATATTTCTAGAAGCTCAATATTCTATTAGGTCTTCTTACATTGACTTATTCACATTTATTTAATAGGCCTTATTAACTAATGTTGGTCTTTGTTACATGGAAAATATATATCCTTCTAAATAATGACCAACTAAGAGGGGTTAGGTTCATATCCTAACAGCACCGGTGTGATTTATTCAGTTCATATAATTTTATTATAAAGTATGGCAGTGCTACTGGAACTTGGATGCACTAGTGTTATATTGTTCTTGAACTTGTCGGTGTGTATATACCTTAAAGGTGCACCTAGAAAAAAACCTCCGCAAAAACCTATGGTCGTGATCTGAAAATCCTTAGATACCAATCTTAATCTTTAAAAACCCATTTAGTATATAACTTGATTTAGAATAATTCTTGATTGTATTGAGGTGATTTGTAGAAAAATGATGATGTGTATATTATTCGAAATCTCATAAAATGATGATTAATTTGAAGAATTATGAGATAACACAACAGAAAATAAAAGAACTCAAATAAACAATATTTGATGACATGTTTTACTTCATCTATGAGTTCCATTTAAACCAATGAGACTTCTTCTCATAATCTCAAAATGTCAAATTACAATACAAAATGGACTTACAAAGACAAATTTGAAGTCACTGTATAATTTCGTTGCTCAAACTCATATATAGAGTTTACTATTGAATTCCTTGAGAAATTCTGAGAAAAATGAGTATAAAGTCGACTATATTCTCAAATGGCTCAATTTCACCCTCTTTACATGCCAAACGATGCATTATGGTGCTCATTAATGGCAATTTGTACTAAGAGTTTCAAAGACATATTAGCACAAAAATAACATCACCATCTGTAGGGATGACACCTGTCATTTTTTTATTGGTCCAAATGGAACCCTGAAAAGTCCATTTCCGGGTGACACATGGCACACTATCGTGTTGCCACGTGACCTTGCTAACATCATCTTGTTGTATGGATAGGACACATGTCACCCTTCAGTGATGACATGTGTCACCTTTAACTTTGACTTTTGTCATTTTGCCATGTTTGACCACAACTTTGACCAGCTATAACTTTTGCATATGAACTCTATTTGAGGTGATTTTTGTATCGTTGGAAAGATATCACCGAGATCTACGCAATGAAGTCCTTTTAGAGATCATTTGAGATGATAAAATTTTGAGCTTTACTAGATCCTCCAAGATCACACCTTTCCACTAAAGAACTTTTGGTCCTCCAAAAGTTTGAATATTTCAACAACTTAGTGATGACAACTCTTACTCACTCTTCCACCTTACTGAAATTCTCTTATTCAATAACTTAGTGATGATTAAATTTCTTCACTCTTCCACCTTGCCGAATATTCTGGGACTAATTCTTCATATTGGATCTTAGATCTTGGATACTATATCAATGTACTTCCATCTGGTTCTGAAATATGGCTCTGACTCTGACTCTTTAACAACTGGTGCTAGTTCAAATCTAGTTTTGGCTCATAGATTCCTTCATAACAAAAGTCTGCTCATTGAATCTCTGTGATATCTAAATTTGAATCATGTACTCAACATCCACTCCCATCTCGTTCTATGTTGAAGATAGTCTATCTTGGAAACTATGAAACCAAGTCGAATGCTAATCTATGCTCACTCGTCTGAAATCATTGTTCCTATAATGTTGATGTATCTATAGGAGTATTTGAATGAATTCCCCATTCATTTCCTCTCTCCTTCCCTGAAAGCAACACTAAACATATTCTTTGTATACATTCATACTGTTTGACCTTCTTCTAATCAAGGTATACATCTACACGAACATGACATAATATCATGGATATGCTTATAGCATACATATTTACAAGCATATACCTCCTTTCTTTACCAACTCTACAAATATTTGCATTACTATTATGCTCTTCTTTCTCTCGATCTGCATGCTCCAACTGTCTGCATTCTTATGTTCCTTCACCTTCGGTTCTTCAGAATAAGAAGATTAACTTAGACAATTATTTCCAAATGCAGTTCTTTATCTAATAATAAGACAAATACAATTGTCTACATTGTTTTCAAAATTCTTAGAAATCTCTATAAGATCCCTCTCACTCCTATAACAAAGCGTCTATATAAAAACCCTCACAAGATTCCTCTCAATTTAAAACAATGTACAAGGGGGCTATATAGAAATCTTACAAGACTCCTCTCACTCTTAACAATATATAAGGTGGCTATATAGAAATATTACAAGACTCCTCTCAGTCTTAACAATATACAAAGTGGCTATATATAAATCTTACAAGACTCCTCTCACTCTTAACATTCTCTAATGAGTGGTTTACAAGCCTTCTAATATAACAATAGAAAAAGACTTAGAAGGTATCTACATATGCATATTAACTTGTAATTTACAAATATACATATTTACAATGAAATATTTTCTAATAAATGGTTTATTCATGGACTCATCCTTCCCTTAGTACTTGAGGGAGTCTCACAGCTTCCTATCTCTGACAATGCCTCTGACGTTGATGTTGAATCTAACATTGAATATGACGCAAAATCTGATGTTGAATCCAAGAAACCATTATACTAGATTATAGGTCTTCCCAGTAACCTATATAACCTCTCTTTGCGAACACCAAACACTACTATTGTATCGTTAGTAGCTTCCCTAGAATACACAAGTACCTGGCCATTCTAGAATGCGACTACATATCATTCATCTTCAAAAGATGAAAATGAGAGTAGGTTTACTTTTAAATCTGGAAAATTTAACATATGTTATATTCCCAAAAATCCTCCCAAATCGAGCTAGAATCTTAGATATCCATACCCTCTTATTGCTTGTCTGGTGTTAGTTCCAAATCCTAGATAGCAATCTGTGTCGATATCTAAGAAAGTCAGGAATATTGATCTCATCCTAATCATGTGTCAAGACGAGCCACTATCCACTAACCATTCCTCGATGTCTTCATATGTCACTCTATTAATACCAACCATTATGAAGTATTCTTTCTCAAATCTTTCAGCAAGACTATTAACTTCACCTGGGGTTGTTGTTTGTCTTCTTGCAAGTGCCTTTACATCTTTCTGGTTCTGCTTCGAACATAAGTGTGGATAAAGTGTCCAACACTTCTCAATCTAATGTTCACTCTTACCACAATAAGAGCATAGTGGCTTGTTCCCATATTGGAACCACGAGCCCTTCTTTTCATTCCCCCTTTTCCTTTGTTTTGAGAAATGACCTTTACCTTTAGCCTTCTTCTTGGATGGATTTTCTTGCACGAATTGTCTTCTTCGACATTTATCCATATTATGGTTACTAATTCCACATGAATCACATGAATACGTAGACCATATACCAATATTACAAATGGGAAATGTCTTTATTCCCTTTTTAGAATGCACATCCCTTTCTGGAGATTTCTTACATATGTTACCTTTCCCTGGGTTGGAAGGCAATACTAATTGTTTATGAAGGACCTCTTCATCTGAAGTTATCCTTACTTCAGTTGTCCTTGATCATTCTCCATCTTGACAAGGAGAAGAAGAATACGAGGAATCATCTTTCTCGATCATGCCCTTTGAAGGAGTTAACTTCTCTTGCATCAGAGAATTTACATTCTCTACTTGCCAATCTTCATGGAATGGTGCTAGTGGTGCCAATATGTGATCCTTAGTCTGCAACTTCCTTTCCAACTCATGAAAAATACTTCTATGGAATTCCTCATGACACATCAATCGATATTGAAGCTTCTGCTTCTCCTCTTCGACAAATTGTAGATACATCCTTAATTCGGAATTCTCCTTTTGAATATGTCAGTTAATGTTCTTTTGTAGCCTTAACTTCATGAGAGATTTACTCATTTTGTCCTCTCAACAAGAGTCTATACTGAGAGCCTTCAAAACACCTTCACCAACTTGAGTCTTGAACCTCATCACATCAACTTGCAAATACACGTGAAAACTAGCTTTGATACCACTTGATCCGAAAATCCTTAGATACTAATATTAATCTTTAAAAACCCATTGTAGTATCTAAGTTGATTCAAAATAATTCTTGATCGTGTTGAGGTGATTTGCAGAAAAAATGATGATGTGATTATTATCCAAAATCTCATAAAATGATGATTAATTTGAAGAATTATGAGATAACACAGTAGAAAATAAAATAACTCAAATAAACAATATTTGATGACATATTTTACTTCATCTATGAGTTCCCTTTAAACCAATAAGACTACTTCTCATAATCTCAAAATGTCAAATTACAATACAAAATGGACTTACAAAGACAAATTTGAAGTGACTCTCCAATTCCACTAATGACACTCAAATATAGAGTTTACTATTGAATTCCTTGCGAAATTCTGAGAAAAATAAGTATAAGTCAACCATAGTATGAACTGGCTCAATTTCAACCTCTTTACACGCCAAACGATGCACTATGGCACTCATTAATGGCAAGATGGACTAAGACTTTCAAAGACAACATATTAACACAAAAATATCATCACCATCGTACTCCTCCCGAAAAAATGAGAAAAATGAGTATAAACATGCCTATGTTGGGATAAATTACCTCATGGCACGCAAATCTATGTAACACATAAACTTAGCTTCTCTTTGGAATGCAAATTGAGAAATCCATATTGTATTGTACTTCATACTACATACCCTGCATTGGGATTTGTGCTCCCTTGGGATCAGTGCAAAGCTCAAAATTTGTGCCTATCTCAGGATCCATGCCCATAAATAGGGCGTGAGCCCCCAATCGTACCCCACACTATGCACTGATGTCACTGTTATATTAAATATAATATAATTGGTTGCTTATAACAAGACCAACGTTTGGAATATTAGTTAGTGGATAATGTTAAGTCATTTGGAATATTCATTGGAATATTTTGAATTATATGTGAGTTTGGAGGTTCGAATCTGCCGAGCCCAGACAATTTTGATACCTAGACCAACTTGGGATTCCAGAAGGTGCCACGTGGCACCATTTGATTGGCCCACGTGGTAGCCTATCATTGACTGATTGTACAACCTCTGCCACATCACCACTAACTGTGTTGTACAATTTCCACATTATTTTTGACATGTCTTCCACCTGTGCATACGTATTTCCACATATCAGCTTATGATTGGTCCACTTGTTGCCTAACACGTCATCCATACGAATGACATGTGTCATTTTTTTATTGGTCCAAATGGACCCCTAAAAAGTCCATTTCTGGGTGACATGTGGCACGCTATCATGCTACCACATAAGCATGACATCATTCTATTGTATGGATAGGACACATTTCACCCTTCCAGTGGTGACATGTGTCACCTTTGACTTTGACTTTTTCCCTTTTTGCCATGTTTGACCACAACTTTGACCGGCTATAACTTTTTCATATGAACTCCGTTTGAGGAGATTTTTGCGTCGTTGGAAAGATATCGTCGAGATATGCGCAATGAATTCATTTTAGAGAGAATTTGAGATGATCAAATTTTGAGCTTTACTAGATCCTCCTAGACCTCTGTGAGTGTTCTGGATCTTCCTGGACTTTCTGTGAATGTTTTGGATCCTCCTAGATCAGGTCATCCGCCTCCTCTATGAACAGTGATAGTGTGTTTGAACATTTAAGCCCTTGTGTGGTACGTTTTAGGTGCGCACCGGTGTGTATGTACCATAAAGGTGCACCGAAAANCTTCGGTTTCCCGCCTCCACTAACAACCTCCGCTATATATAGCAAAGGGGAGAATTTTTTGAGGAGGTTCCATAAAAACCTCTGCAAGAAGGTGCTCTTCTTGTAGTGTGTTTTTATGGTTTTATTTCTCTTTTATGTTACCTTTAATCTACCAAGGGAATCGTATCCCCCTGCTCATCTTAACTAATAGTTTTATGTTAAAATGTAGTAGGAGGTTTTAGGTTTGATGCAAAGTGCATGTCTTGAAGTTCCAAAGATTATTGAGGTTCTCATGTGCTCTGTAGTGAGCACATGTCCCCATGTTGGAGCCAGATCTTACCCCCTCACTTCTAAGCGTAACCAGAGGAGATTTTTTCTCCATGATCCACATTACAAAAAATAGTTCTAATGATGGAATTATAGACTCTTCACATATATTTTTCCACAAATTCCTTCCATTACATGTTCAGGTCACTCACATTAGATGGAATGATGCATTACACCTTGAGGTACATTGCTCTGATACTTTATATTGAGTGATAATGTCAATGTTTTGGGCATGAAAATGGTGATAATGGGTTGAATTGGATAATGATTCGTGATGCTTTGAATTTATACTTTTTGTCTTGTTTCACCTTGGTGGTCATCATATTATCCTAGTCAAGTGTTGTCACTCTTGGGAAAATTTGTACTATTGGGGGGCGTCAATAGCGATAATGTGTCCATATCCCTTACCATACATAACATATTCCATTTGTATTTTCTTTGTTGTCCTTTCTTTTGTGTTGGTTGTTAAATGTATCCCAAAAGGTTCCATGCTTCATAATCCCATGAGAAGAAGGGGCTTGAATGCCTAAGGTTGATGCGGTTTTATAAAAAAAATGACATGGGAAGAGAAAAATCCATAATTCAAAATACAAGTCAAAGAAACAAACAAGAAAAACAAAGCCTAAAATACCAAGAAATAAAGCGAAGCATGAAATCTACCCACTCACTAAGAGGTCATCACCTCAAGTCCTATGCAATGAATGCATACCTAGCAAAAGGACTTAGCAAATGAAAATCAAAATCAAAAAAAGGTTGAAGCAGTAAATAAAAAGGAAAACATGGGTTTGAAAAGACACAATGTCAAGGAAAAGGTAACTCATTGCCTAAGTGTTCCCTTTACAAGGGTGCTCATGTGGATGAATATATTATGTGACCTTGCATGTCAATGACATCCACCCATTAAGTAAACTCCAAACCATAGCATATTTCATTGCACATGCTCCTTGATGGGTTTCTTGGTACATACTTCTTATCCTCAATACTGACACGCCTGATAGGAGCTATTAATGATACTCCCATACCTAAACTTGGAAAATTGTATAAATTTATAAGCTAGTGTGAAGTTTGAAAAGGATACTTAATGTGATATATATAATGTCTTTTGCATTGACATGATTCACTTTATATGTTATGTTTGACTTGTGTACATGCCTCCAATTTTAATGGTTACATTGGACCACATGATCCCCTCCTTGGACAATGTACTTCACATGGCTAACCACATGATTGAGACTTGGCCCTTTGGAGGACATTGAGGGGATACTTGCAAACTTTATGGAGGACATCCACATCCCACCTCTTTTAGAGTATGTTGCACACCTTGAGGAGATTTTAGCACCTATTTTGAGGACGACCAACTTCAGAAGCAATTATATTTTGAAATAATACCAAGAATTCCACTATATCAATGCCATTATATGCAGAATGGCCATAGGATTTATGAAAAGTGGTCATAATAGAAATTCAAGCAAAAAATGGCATTGTTATAGTCATTTTAAAATCTGTCGCGAGAAGATTATCGCAAATTTTTTACCACTCATGGGACACTTTTGGAGTAGGTCATT
The DNA here is from genome assembly GCA_009831015.1 of Picea engelmannii. Classification (NCBI taxonomy): domain Eukaryota; kingdom Viridiplantae; phylum Streptophyta; class Pinopsida; order Pinales; family Pinaceae; genus Picea; species Picea engelmannii. The sequence continues at coordinate 55,947 of ML835508.1, read as the reverse complement.
GAGGTTTTTGAGGAGGTTGTTCCACCTTTTAGGAGGTTGTTCCACATGTTGAGGAGGAGGAATTGTCACTTGAGGAGAGTTTACTTGAGTTGGGGAGCATCTTTGGGGTATTTTGACTCATTCACTCAGGTATCATGGATATTATTGTAAAGGTGGCATAACAACCTCATAGTTTATCTATTTTTGACCATATCTTTATAGTTTGTAAAGAGATAATAGTATTATATATGCTTTTAGGATAAAAGATAGGAGAATATTATTATTGTAATGAGAAGGGTGCTAGATCTCTCATATAAATAGATAAGCACTTCTAATTTGTAAATCATTCCTACTTTTGGAGATTTATCACTACTTGTCTACTACTTCTTTATGTCTTATACAAATCACTATGGATGGCTAGTTAGAGATCATTTTTGGAGAGTATGTCTTGTGGAACTTTTACTTCTTCATGAATGTTCATTGCTAGGGTTTTGATGGACGAAATATTTCTTGAGTAAGTGGTCTCACTTTATCTTGTGGTTTTGTTTATGATTGAATGTAAGTGTAATGATGTTTCTCTAGTGATGGTTATGCATCCTCTTGGTTATTTCTTGAACAAACCCTTATTGTCAAAACCTTTGGAAGGTTTCTAGTGAAGAATGTTGCCTCGAATTATCTTTGAAGACCTAGAAAGATCCTAGGCGGATCTTCTAGGGTTAATAGTGAACAAATCTAAATATCAGCCTAGATCCAATCACATCACTTCAAAGGAGTCCTTAATTGACCCCATATGCCCCAAAAAATATTGTAGGGACTAGTCTTCTCCCAATAGTCAAACATAAAACCAAAATTCAAATTTTATTTTATGTTTTAGGGTAAATTTAGGTTTTTTTTTATCCTATATTTCATTTTCAACCATCAAAAACCCTAGACATCTAGGGTTTTCATGCATATTTTTTACCTAAAATTTTAGATTTTTCTTTCATTTATTGATCTAAATACTAGATTTTTCTTGCATGTTGGACCTAAAATCATTTTATTGCATAAATTTTTCCTTGCTAATTTATATTGTTTCACAATTAGGGCTAAACGTCTTGTTTTAGTAGGTTGTTGTATGGCTTATAATTTTCAAATTTTAAAAGTGAATCAAACCCTAGATTTATTCATTATTTTAGCCCTATTTTCCATTGGTTTATAACTCATTTTGAGGACTAAATTATATTGTTGGTGTAACTTGTTTACTATTGTATTTTATTATCTTTATTGCAAGTTTTAAAATAGCCATTGGTAATTTTCATATTTGAGTGGTTTGGGGATTCTTTTGCATGAGATGGTTACTTGATAAACCCCTTAAATAAGCCTTAGATTACTTTAAACCAAATATGAAATTTACTTTGAGTAACCAC
>ML835508.1:0-48239 GCA_009831015.1 Picea engelmannii | reverse complement strand
TCGCCAGTTTCTGTTGTAGGAAAATCTGCCTACGGACAAGTAGATCGACCTCTAGAGCTTGACCTTAACCCTAGACAGAAAAATGCTTAACGTGGACACTGAATTTCTTTCAAATCTATCTAAACTAATACATGAGAAGGAAGAATGATAGAAGTACCTGTTATCGATGTTTGTCCCTGCACGCTCCGAGTTGCGCTCCAATCCTTTGCTCCTCGCTGAGTTCTGCGGACAAAACAAGATACAACCACTTCCTACTCTATTGATATTATCTTGAAAACAGATCTATCACTGAATGATAAGTTCATGTAACATCAGACACAAACTAGAAAGAAACAGGCCAAGCGTGTCATATTAATGAGAATAATGACAGCAGTACTTACAATCGTAGATGCGAATGCGATAGCTTCGTCAAGTCCTCTTCATCTAACCCTTGCCTGAAAGATCCACAACCTGGATAACAGCAGCTTCACTGATCACTCTCCTTTGGCTGACTGTAAGTTTCTTCCAAGATCATAAGTTTCATATGTCTAATTCTTCCCCCTTTTCCACCATCATAGAGCCTGCTTATATAGGTTGGGAGGAGCCTAACCTCTTGAGTTATGTTTAGAACCAGTTGGGAACCTTCTCCATAGATCAGGGATCTGTTGATGAGAACAAGAATTCGAGCACAACTGACTCCTAATATCTAATGTTCCTCCCCTTATTCTTCTCAACGGGCTAACAACTGACCCAGATTAGGGAGCGCTCCTTCAGAAGGGGTCTCAGAGCATTGTAGCGCTCCTTGGCAGGCCTTAGGGAAGCGCCAGTGCTCTTAAGATGAGCAGCGCTCCTCCAAAAGGGTCTAGGGAGCGTTATAACGCTCCCTAAGACATCATAGGGGAGTGCCAGTGCTTCTGCAGCTGTATTAGGGGAGCGTTCCCTCTCCAAACCTTAGTTCCAGGGCTCCTTTCAGGTGTCAAGATTCATTTGATCCCATTAAACCAGTTCTCTTCCTTCACATCAGTCATGTGATGTGCCATAAGTGCTCCCTTAGTGTCGTTATCACGACATCATGTTTGAACTTCATTTGCGACACTAGTGATCAACTTGCGACACTTGTGAAAGCTGAAGGGAAGATGCGACACTTACGATAGTTGATAGGGACAATGCGACACTTATCCATCTGAGCAATTTTGACGTGTAACAGCTACTAGGGAATCCTCCCTTGTGTTGGATATGTCCTTCACTAAAAAAATGAAATTTTTTGTCTAGGTAACATTGGTGACATCTTCCAATGTGTTGAGCGCTCAACACACCCTAAAATATTTCATGAAATTTTGTCTCTTTTGGGTACCACTTGTTTTCTTTTGTTTTGTTGTATAAATTGGGTCCACTATGGAGGGATTGATTAGATTGTTTTCATGACTTTTATCGATCAAATCGGATTTGTGTGAACTTGTTAATATGAAAACTTGCGTCTAAAATAACTTGGCATTCTCACTAAGAATCTGCAGCTAACGTTGTGACTAGCGTGCTTATGTTCAACGTTGGAAAAAATCCAAGTAGGTAAAATTACCACATAGTAACAATAATCGTCGATCGTCGATGTACCATTAGCATCAGTAAAAGGAGAAGTAATTTTGTGTTAGTTGTTCTCCAAGAAGATCCAGGAGTTAGTTGATTACCATCGGCGTCGGCGAAATACGAGAGGGATAAACATTGACATGAGCCATGGAAAACCCCCGATAGCCGATGACGGATGTGTTTGTTCAGGGTCGGTGAAATCTCAAAGGGTTAAGTCATTGAAACTTTCCGCATTGAAACACCGTCGATCGTCGATCCCCGATGCACTTTCGGCATCGAAAAAATTTTAGGGGGTTAATCCAGGAGCACTTGGTTAAGCTTATCATCGATTGTCAATCCTTGATACTTTTTAGCGTTGGCAGGGTAGGATCTGTGGTTAAAACGATTAGCAAAGGAAAAGTCCTTGATTCTAAATAACATGATTAAACGAAGACACTAGTTTCAAGTGCCACGTGTCTTTGCCGCATAGGCATTTCGTATGGTCTAGTTTCGTCCTGAGTCACCTGAGGTGTCCATGTGTCCTAGTCACACTTCCAAGTCAGCTTTACCAAATCATCTCTATACACCAAGATGGATCAGCGTCGGAGCTTTTTCCAGAATATATCAACAAATAGTGTTTAAAGAGAAGACTCGACTCTCAATCCACCCGTTAGATCAGCGAAACGATTGGATGTTGTCAACACGAGATACGATCGGATTCTGCCATTTAATAGGCCAGTTAATGCTTCCCTCCATATATATTTCTACCCTGTGCACCAACTGAAGAACGGGATTTTGAAATCATCTATAGACCATATTATAGCCTGCGCCCGCACCGCCAACCTATGATTGAATTTAATGTTCAACATGATGAAGATCTGGCCGAAAATTTTGTAGAACCACACTCATATCCTAAAATGAATGACGGATGTGAAAAGGTAAGTATCATCTATGTTTAAAACACGAAAACTATTTTGAACACCTCCATTCTGCACACAATTTTCCATTTCCAGAGCAGCCGAAGAAGCGAAGAGAGCATCTCAAGACTACGTTGATTCTCAGACTGTCAAAAAATAAAAACCAGGTCAATCTAGCAGAAGACATATGTGTTAAATTTTATCAGTCTGGCGGTCATAATTTGTATATATAAGAATTCGATCTATTACACAATGTCTAACTATGTTCTATCTGTAGGGAAAAATGCCTCCAAGAAAGCCAACGACCAGACGCTCGCCGAGGTAACCGAAGTTAAAGGAGGCAGAGATTGGTGAAGGTTCTTCTCCCAGCACTGCGAGGCAGTTGGAATACGCTCTCAGGGAAGAACCAGTCATTAAAAATTTGACAAAGAAGGCATTCATTCAACCCCCCATGTTTGGCGATATGGAAGCAACCACTGGATCAAAAATAATGCTCCCACAGTGGGGATATTTATTCAAAAGAATCAACAGGGAAGATTACCCAAAGTGTATCCCACACAGCGACCTGGATGTAAGGGTGCTCGACGACCAGGTTTTCCCAAATATCTTACAGTCGTGCTTGCATATGGTAGCTTATCGAACTCCATTATTTCCCTGCATTGAGATTTTGACTTGACTAATTGATCATACATACACGCATAAGTGCCTCATTAATGATGATAATGGTGGATGTGTCGAAGTTTTTCTCCCAATAGAAGTTCAAAATTACTACAAAATCAGGGACCCAGAGGAGCGGTTGAAACAGAATTTGTGGTGAGGTTCTATGAATTACATGACACCAGCTTATTAATGGCTTCCTAGTGGAAGGAATACAAGAAATTTACAAACCGTAGCAATGGCTGGTATGGGACAGTGAACCTGAGGGAGCCATATATCTACTTGATGGCTCTAATCTGTCGACTATACGGAGAAAAGGACTGCTCCAATTTCTCAAAATCATGGATTCCCCTAGCATACACTGTGGCGATTTCTTGAATTAGATTCAACTAGGGAGAAATTATCTCCAAGTAATTGAGCATCAATGTAAAGCAGGCTCAGACGTCGAAAGACGGAGAAACTCCCACTTTTCACATGGCCCCGTACCTGCTAGATGTAATTTGCGTGAGGAATGTCTTCACCGGTATGAATTTAATTTGGAACATTGAAAAATTTCATGTTTATGTCTACTTCAACATCCTATGGGAGAACAGGTACAAAAAATATTATGCCCTTATTTGCGATGAATTCATCACCATGATTTGTTTCATTATATTTAAAAATGAATGCCCAAGGATGTCTGTAGTGGGAAAGAAAATTATCTCGAAAGTAGGCCACTGGTATCTATATGAACACACAACCTACATTGGGGTGTTCAGTGCCACTGGAGCACCACATTTGCTCCATGCTCATGTCCCGGACCGGCTCATCGTAGGAGAAATTTGTTATCAGACTATCCTGCAGGGCTATAACACCACTTTGGTTAAGGAAACGAAATGAACATTTGTACCCTACGGCTTCCATGTGGAGTTTTATATAGTGAAGGACACTGCTCAATATAAACAAGACAGTTTGATTCAGCTGGAATACAAGTTCCCGACAGGCCGGTTTCGCAAGCATGACCCTAAAGGCCTAGTCCTCCAACATGCTTCACAAGTCTCTTCGTGTTGGCCATACACGCATGACAAGTTTGAAGATGATATTTTCATAGAATGTGCTCAGGACTGGGAGGAGGTATTATAGAGAAAGGATAACCCTAACATGACTAGGTTCAAATCTATGAGCATGAATGAGCAAGTCAAAACAATAGAGTAGTCGACTCAAGAAGCTCCCAGGGTTAGATGACAAATCAAAGCAGCAGAAACCACAGAGGCACAAAGGAGAGGGTTGTTGTTACTAGAAGGAGCCCAAAGAGTCATCGACTAGATGGAGAATGATCCTCAAATCATACAAATGATGAGGATCCCCTCGGATGAGCCAATCACAATCAGAGAAGAGCCAAATGGCTCAGAGTCAATACAACTCGAGGAAATCACTGGTCTAGAAAACCCTAGGGTTCCATCACCACATATTAGATCATCGGTGACCATTAAAACCTAGCATGAGCTTCCAAGAACGCCAGGTGAAACAGGTGTGCCAAATCCCTTGTTTGATGTAATAACCATCTATGACAATGAAGAGAGTTCGAAGGTCTCCCAGGTAACTTTGATACTGATTACAGAGGGGAAGGAACCTGAGAAAATATATGCTCCAAGTCCCAATGCTTCAGTTAAAAACCCTCTGCAGGGAAACCATGAGGCCTAAAGTGTTTTAGACACTGAGTTTCTCGACTTGTCAAAGAATCCGAAAGACACAACTAGAGAGGGGCTAGGATCAGGTGGACAAAAAGAGGAATTTCAAAAGCAAGATATTGGCACCTCAACATCCGATCACCAATTAAGTACTGAAAATATCACTGACTCTTCAATTTTGGCCGATACCTCACCAGCCTATGAACAACAGACGGAGGTCGAGCCATTGGAGCATATGAATGAAGTACAAGAACCAGTCCTAGAAAAAATACACACAGCAGGGAGCCTAGGAAACACTCTAACCTAGGGAGAACAACAAATACCTGAGCCCGTTGATGAGGTCATTGATATACAGGAGATCACTTATGACAGGAAAAGGAAAGCTATCATGAAGAGGACCACCAAGAAGATAAGTCTCACATTGGATAACTTGATTCTCATCACCACAGAGGAAACGTTACTCAGCACAGAACACGCCAAAAAATATGAGCTTATCGGTGCAAGGATGGTTATCACTGATGCCATGTTGTGAAAATGTGTTGAACCTACACATAATAGATCTAGCTAAACAATAATACACACATTTGCAGAGAGAATTGGAAAAGGAAGAAGAAGGAGAGAAAGAATGGAAGAATTATCATTAATCGTTATGAATAATGAATAATTTACACATGATATACTTTGTATAACTCAATGAGTTTGACTTGAGGTGAACCAAGTCGCCATAGTGGTGCTCTAGAGTGATCTGGACACACACCAGCAGTTACGGGAGTGAACTGCCACCTATTTTAGTCTCTCAGGCAGTAATGGGAGTGAATTGCCACCTAGTTGAGTTAACTAGTCAACTAGTCTTCAATTAACTGACTGAAAAGAGAGTAGTGAGGAGTTAACTCAGGGAATCAAAGATAATGTGCCACTATGGTGATGATACCAAGGCAAGTTTGAATTAGCATGGTGATGATCCCAATGCAACATCTAAACTCAACTCAACTAGTCAAACTGAAGTGTCAACTGAAAGAGAATATTCTCCAGGTGGAATATTCTCTCCTAAAATATAGGAGACTGGATAATGACTAATTATGACTAATAAAAAAATAAAAACCTTAGGAAAAATAAATCCTAGGTGTGTGTGAAGTAACAAGTAACTCCAACACCCCCCCTGAACCTCACTATGGTGAAAATAAAGATTGGGTCCCGACAACGAGGCCATGTTGGGTACCCAAGTACAAAAGATACACTAAAAATAAGTGAGGAAAGAGGGAAAACCTCATGGGAAAAAACCCCCCTCAAGGTACAATGTATGTAAAAAGAAGAACTACAGTTGTTAGGCAACTATGTCCTTCACTCCAAGACGACCTCGCAGAGAATGGAATTTCTGCTCAGTGAAGGTCTTGGTGAAAATATATGTCATTTGTTCTGCTGAAGGATAGAACCATAGATCGATGATCCCCTCGTGTACTAAGTCCCGGATGTAGTGCATGTGGATCTCGATGTGCTTCGTCCGCTGCCTCTGAACTTAATCTCTACAGAACTTCAGAGTGCTTTGGTTGTCACACCAAATGACGATCGGCCGATGAAACTGAATGCCCAACTCAGTGAGAAAATGTTGTAGCCACATAGCCTGAATGGTTATGTTAACTACCCCTCTGTACTCTGCCTCGGCTGAAGATAGAGCAATGGCAGCTTGCTTCTTGCTCGATCAACAGATAGGCCCGGAACTAAGACTGAGTGAGTAACCAGATGTGGACTTGCGATCAATGTTATCGCCAACCCAGTCGGAATCAGTAAAACCAATGAGATATAATGTAGAGTTTGCTACATAATGAATCCCAAAGTTGATGGTGCCTTGTACGTATCGAAGGATACACTTTGCAGCTTTCCAATGTAGCTCATCCAGCTCCTGCATGAACCTGGAAACTGCGCCAACTGCATATGAGAGGTATGGTCTAGAGTGTGTGAGATACAACAAGCTCCCCACTATTTGTCTGTATAGTGTGATGACAACTAGTGGAGTCTCCCCACCATCCTCAAGTTTCACTCCTGCTAGGAAAGGAGTCAGAGCAGACTTGCAGTCTATCATGTCAAATCTCTCAAGGAGAAATTGTGCATACTTGGCCTGAGACAGTTTGATGCCTAATGCATCCTGACTAATCTCAAGTCCAAGGAAGAAGTGTAGTGGACCCATGTCCATCATCAAAAACCTGTCATGAATAATCCTCTTGACTGCAGCAATCGTTGAAGTCGAGCAACCGGTGAACAACAAATCATCGACATACAGAACTAAAAGTAGAAGTGAATTAGTAGTCATGAGCATGTATACATTCGGGTATGATTTACAACGTGCAAAGTTCTATGACAAAAGGTAGGAGTCCATCTTGGCATACCATGCCCTCGGAGCCTGCTTGAGGCCATAAAGTGACTTCTTCAGTTGACAGACCAAAGATGAGTCTTGCATAAATCCCTGGGGTTGCTCCATGTAGATCTCCTCAGAGAGATCACCATGAAGAAATGCATTCTTCACATCCATTTGATGGACTTCCCATCCCTTGGCTTCCACAATGGCAAGGGCCAATCGAATGGAATCCATCTTCGCTACTGGAGTGAAGGTCTCATCATAGTCAATACCATGAACCTGTTGAAAGCCTTTGGTGACAAGCCTGGATTTGTAACTGTTGATCTATCCATCCGTTGCGCTCTTGGTCCTGTAGACCCATCTGCATCTGACAAGTTTCCTCCCAGAAGGAAGGGGAACCAAATCCCAAGTCTGGTTCTCGAGGAGGGAGTGGTACTCCTCCTGCATGGCAGATTCCCAAAAGGGATTTCCAGCAGCCTCGCCATAAGACTGTGGATCTGAAGACTGAACCAAGAAAATATGCCTTGAAGGCAATGGTTCAATGGAAATGAGTGCAACAGGAGGCTCCTCGAAATCAGATCAAGTCCTCCTAGTATCGGTTGGATCACCAACGAGATCCCCTGCATCCTGAAGAGTAGTTTGTGCCCACTTGGGCCTCTGCTCTGGCTCTACAACTGCATTTGGATTCTCTGACTCTGCATCTGACTGTACTGACTCTGAATCTGAATCTGAATCATCTGAGTCCTCTGAATCATAACTCTCATCTGAAGAAGATTTAGCATGTGCATGCTCATCATCTCGAACGGGTGGAAGAGTGAAGGTGTCTGCATGCAGCTGCTAAGGTACATGCGAGACACTTTCCTCAAATTGGACACTACACTCAATGATGAGTCGGTCCGAGGAAAGATCAATAAGTCGATATCCCTTCACACCATCGGGTTATCCAACAAAAGTGCACTCAGTTCTCTGTGGATCAAGTGCCTTCCTCTTTTCAGAGGGAATCTGGGCCCATGCACGAGAACCAAAAATGTGAAAGTGGGTAACTTCCAGTTTGAGGCCACTCCAAGCCTCATAGGGGGTCTTATCCTTGACAGATCTATGGTGAGATCTGTTTTGGATGTATGTTGCACAATTAAGTGCTTCAGCCCATAGTCTCTGTGGTAGTGACTTTTCATGCAACATGCAAGATGCCATCTCCTTTAGAGATCTGTTTTTCCACTCAGCAACTTCATTTTGTTGCAGAGTGTAGGGAACTGTATGCTACAACTGAATCCCTGCCTCATGGAAAATATTGTGGATCTCATGATTCACATACTCTCCCCCATTATCAGTTCGGAGGACTTTGATCTTCTTTCCGGACTGTGTCTCAACCAAAGATTTGAAATCTTTGAAGTGTTGAAAGACCTCAGATTTTTTCCTGAGAAAGTATATCCATGTAAAACGTGAGAAATCATCAACAAAAATGAGAAAAAACCTCGCTTTATTGATCGATGGATGAAGAAAAGGACCCATGAGGTCACTGTGGATCAGATCTAAAGGTGCAGAAGCTCGCTGAGACTTTTCCTTGTCAAATTTCTCTTGAGGGTGTTTTCCGAGAACACATCCCTCACATACTCCCTTGGAGAAATGGATGTCTAGTAGACCTTCAACTAATTTTTTCTTGCTAAGATGTTGCATGTATCTGAAATTCAAATGTCCAAACCTTTCATGTCATATCCTACTACTTTCATCAGCATGAGTAAGCAGTAAAGCAGAATCAAGTTCAATGAATTCAGAAAATGTATACAATGTAGACTGATGATTTAACTCATCGGTAGCAACCTTGGAGTTGGTTTGCATGTTGTAGATGTCCATGGAATTTGGTGTGAAGATGACTTTCTTTCCGGTGCCAAAATTCGTCATCTAATACACAGAGAGAAGGTTGACAGAAAGCTTGGGAACATGCAACACATTCTTGAAACTTCCATTGGTGAGTTCAATCCTTCCTTTGTCGGTGACTTCGATAGAAGAGTTGTCCCCCATCAGAATAGAAGGACCTTTGCATGTATCCAAAGAAGAATAGACTGCTTCTGAGGCATCCATGTGATGTGATGCTCCTGAGTCTACGATCCAAGCATCGGGAGAGGAGTTGATGGCAATCAAGGCATGGCTAGAATTTCCTTTCTTGGAAATCAGATCTTCTGGCTTCTTCTTCTTTGCACCCTCATGGATGTGATCTCCAAGGTTGTTTTGCTGAAGTATATGAGACATCAGATCTATTTTTTTTGCATGCATGCGGATTCCGAATGGAATCCTTTGTGACAGTATGTGCATTTCTCTCCTTTTCTTCCCTTTTCTCCTTTAGATCCGGAGGCATCAGTGAAGGGTTTTGTGTACCCTTCCTTCTTCGTATGTGCATGATATTTCCACTTATCTTTATCTTTATATTTCTGATATTTGTGGCTGCCATCATGCACAGTGAGTGCATGCGCCCTTGAGCCTTTGATTGTGCCCATGTTGATGAGCTTGGTTTGCTCTTGTGTCATGGATTCGATAAAGTCCTCAAGAGACGGCATCTTCCAGGTGGCTCTAGAGGTGAATATGACAGTATGGAATGTACATACAAATACTAAGAATTCATGACCAAGCTTGGAGACAATGGTGAGAACCATTTGTTTCTCCTCCTTCGATTTATCAACCCTGCAAGCTTTGAGTTGCGACAGTAAATCCTTGAAGTTTGTAAATAAATCTTGGATATTCTCGAAGATTTTTGGATCCAATGTGAGCATATCCACCTCCAGCATGTGTCCCCTCATCTCATCTTGTTTTCCAAAGAGCTCTTCCAATATGTTCCAAGCTTTATTGGGAGTCTTACAGGAAGATATATGAAAAAGGAGATCGGGAGAAATAAGACTGCAAATTGTTCCAAGTGCCTCATCCATGTGATTTAAGTACTTGGATTTTTCTATGGCTGATGTCGGCTTTGTATCTGTATTCATGGTTAACCTATACAACCCTCTATATCAGAGATGTATGGCTATTTTCTCCTTCCATGCAAAATAGTTGTAAGGTGTCAGAATGAATTCTTTTTGGAATTCCATCTTTCCATTGTCTTCAATCTTTTGTACCTGCAAACAATTTTGGTGTAGCTTTTGCTTGGCAGTCCATCGGCTCTAATACCATGTAAATGTTTTGAACCTACATAGAATAGATATAGCTAAACAATAATACACACATTTGTAGAGAGAATTGGAAAAGGAAGAAGAAGGAGAGAAAGAATGGAAGAATTCTCATTAACCGTTGTGAATAATGAATAATTTACACATGATATACTCTGTATAACTCAATGAGTTCAACTTGAGGTGAACCAAGTCACCATAGTGGTGGTCTAGAGTGATCTAGACACACACCAGCAGTTATGGGAGTGAACTGCCACCTATTCTAGTCTCTCAGGCAGTTACGGGAGTGAACTGCCACCTAGTTGAGTTAACTAGTCAACTAGTCTTCAGTTAACTGACTGAACAAAGAGTAGTGAGGAGTTAACTTGGGGAATAAAGGCTAATGTTCCACTCTGGTGATGATACCAAGGCAAGGTCGAATTATCATGGTGATGATCCCAATGTTGCATGGTGATGATCCCAATGCAACATCTAAACTCAACTCAACTAGTCAAATTGAAGTGTCAACTGAAAGAGAATATTCTCCAGGTGGAATATTCTCTCCTAAAATATAGGAGACTAGATAATGACTAATTATGACTAATAAACAAATAAAAACCTTAGTAAAAATAAATCCTAGGTGTGTGTGAAGTAACAAGTAACTCCAACATGTTGGATCGAGCAAGGCGAGATGAAAAGGAACTGGTCGATGCACTAAAGGAGTTAGATCATCTGCGCCATTTGGAAAAATACTATCGAGACTCAACACAGGCCATGGTGTTTCTAAAGGGTGAGTTCCAAGATGCTTATGAAAAGTTCACAAACGAACAACATCTTTTCACTGCAAGTATAGACGATTTCAAAGAAGATACCCTTATTGCACTAGAAACCTGCAAGGATGTGGAGAGATGGTATGAAAAAGCATACCAAGCGATAGAAAGAATTGATTACATCAACGCAGTATAGAAGGATCGAGACACAGAGGAGCTTGGTATTTGAGTGCTAAGGGATAGAAGCATATCTCGGATCAGGAAAGCAGTCAAATACTAGGTAAGTATGGCCCAGGAACCTCAGCAGGAGATACAGAAGAAGTGGGCCGAGTGCGAAAAGAGATGGGAAAATATCAATTGGGAGATGAAATTCATTGGCCTCCCAGAATTTGACACACCTGAAGACTTTTTCAACCTTCATGACATAGTCAAGCGACATGCAGAACAAGACTCAACATGCGTAGTGGAGATCGCACATGTGGAAAGCATGGCACAAGGTCAAATACAATATTTTATGGAGCATCTGATCAAGGATTGTGCAGTTCTACAGCGGTTGAGTGCCAAGATCATCAAAAATAGAGAACAGGCAGTAGAAGTGAAAGAAATCCTTTCATCCCCGGTGGACCAGCAAAGATTCCCATATGCTAACACATGTGAGGATCTCTCTGTCAAGTGGTCAAAGTATGAGAAGATTCATCCACTCCAGTAAAATCATGAGATGATTTCCAGAGAACAAAGAGATTGAGCGCCACGTGGCGATATTTTGTTTTACTTAACTTAAACTTGTAGTAGCTATTTTTAGTTAGTGATTCTTCATAAATACGGGGATTGACCTTTTAGAAAAGGTCGATGGTTTTGGGAAAAGACCCTCTTTTGAGAATTGTAAAGAACTATTTATGAACAACCTTAATTGACAAGTCTTGTTTAGGACCAGAGACAAAATTTTGTTTTTCATCGAAGGCGTTATGTGATTGGATTGAGGAGGAATTACTTCCAACTTCATTTTGGTAATTGATGTTGTAACGAGTAAGAGTTTCCGAATATAATGATAAGTTATTTGTTTCAATATTTTTTGTAGTTCTTTTGTTCTTAATGATGGAAAGAAAATCGTTGTGGTAATGTGTGATTGATTTTATAGCTAAGGAAACTATTTTTCTTGCAATCATCTTATTACATGCATAGTTTTCTTATGATAATTGTATCTCATTCAATGTTGAAATACCAGCAAGTAATGTATTAGTACTAGGCTTGTAACAGGTGTGAATATATTTGTCTGTATGCTTGAGCATGAGGGTTATCCCAAGCTCAGCCTTCTTCAGTAGTTAAGAATCCCTTCTATCAGTTGGTTTATACCAGCACATTTCATTTTACTAGACTCATCTAATAAAAGAAAAGACAAAAAGGAGAACGTTTAATCTGAAGGAGGAACTTTCATAGAAAGACATTGTGTCAATCACCAAGTAAATCCCATCGATGAATTAGCTATATCGAAATATATGGAGAACCATTCCACCATCAAACCTTGTAGAGTCTAATTGGCCCTCTAAGGCGGGTTTGGTTCCTACTGTTGAGATAAAGGGATCTCAGACCCCTCAACAGAATTGGCACTAGAAGGATAGCCTGAATGAATGAATGGCTAACAATATTTCTGATATAATATCTTGCATAGCCAACAGATTCAAAACCGCCCACATGCATGGCTAGTCATTCTCAAGACAGCCCACATGAAGAGAGTACTCCCGAAATGAGTAACTCACCCTAGAACAAGGAAGAAAACCTATTCCCTGAAATACCATATGCTCTTCCCCACAAGGAGTTGAACCAATTTAGAAGAATCACAAGAGCTTATGCTCAAAAAATTGGATCATTACCCTTAGCCTCATTACTTCCTCGTATAAAACAAGTAAGCATACCAGTGGTCGATACCCCTGACCAGGTTTTTTTTCACAAAGTAGAAGACCTGATAGATTTTTCCCTCACTAAGATCGAACAACCCTTAATCTAATCCCTGAAACACCATCTGGTAACTACTTTGAACCGGACGATTTTGAATCTGACGAGGAAGGGTTTAACTCGGATCGCTCAGCTTCAGAGTCGGAGGACATGGAGGATAACAACAATAATAATGAAGAAAGGGGAAATCCACCTCAAAATAATCAAACTTGGTTGGCCAGAGATGCTTTGGCCATCCCAGGACAGGTACATAACCTCCCTCGACATCCAGAAAAATTACTTCCCAAATTTGATCCTGAAACCTATGGATTTCTTGAAGACCATATTAAAAAGTTCAAACTAGATATAAGACTTATAAACGTACAACATGAGGACGTAGTATGTAGGATTTTTCCCTATGCCTTTGAGAATTCAGCCTCGACTTGGTATTTTAACTTTCCTGTGGGGTCCATAACTAGTTGGACAAAGTTTCAAAAGGACATTTTAGACAAATTTGCAGAAGAAACCACCACAGGAGCTTTAATGGTTGAACTCTTCGCCGCCACCATGAGTTCAAAAGAGAAGTTTAAAGACTTCAATCAACGGTTTACCACTATCCTGAACAAATTTCAACCCAAAGTTAACCCTACTCAAGAGTTGCAAATCGAGGTATATGCTAATGCTCTCCCTTCTTTTATTTCCATGTTTGTGAAAAGGGCTGCCAAACATACCCTAGCTAAAAATTTAGAGGAAGCCAAAACGATTGAATTCAAAATGAAGGGATGCAAAGAGGGCCAGGTCTCACTAGTTAAGAAGGAAGTTCAGCCTCCGCCAAGGAGAGGACTGTTGTTGACTAGACCCCTCGAAAAACAAACAAAACAAGGTCCCGAAAAGGGAAGCGGGGACATAGAATACCTACAATGGATGATAAAGAAAATGTCAAATGAAATCGTAGACATGAAAACAAGTGTTCGGGAAGGAAACCAAGGTAAAAGGCCCTATAAACCCTTTTTTAAGAGAAACCCACCTTTCAAAGTGATTGAACCTACCCCAACCAAATTAAACATCGACCTGGGTAATGTAGCATCTGACTCTTTTTGTACTTATCATCAAGAGAAGAATTATGAAATAGATTGTCCCCAATGGGTGCATGTTATGAATTTAATGGCCAATCGGTTCCTAGATGAAGTTTCCCTTACCGAACAGTCAAGCGGATCAACGGTGAACATCGTCGATCAGGAGGAAGTTGAGTCGCCTAAAGAAAAATCCATGTTGTTATGGGATCATGACTTGTCGATGCCTTATGATGATGTATTTGAGGTTCAATAACTACCCGCTGAGGTTTTTGTTGTGTAAACGTGAAGTAAGGGTCAGTCGGTCTCAAATTACCTTATCATTGTCCAATCTTTGAGAGGAAAACAAACAGTCGATCCTCGAAAGCACATTTTGTCTCCCAGATAAATCCTATAAACATACATACACATGAGTCACCCAAGATGGACTACAACATAGTAGAATACTTAAAAAAGTTGAAGGCTAATGTGTCGGTCATGGACATGTGTAGAATTCCCTAGCAAAAAGACTTTTTGTTACAGGCCTTAAAGTCAATAGAAGCCCCTATAACAAGCACTGAACTAGTTGAGGTCACATCTCCCATAGATCTAAAGAATAAACCAAATGTGATTGCTTTCTCTATAGATAAAAAAGGAAAGCCTTTAGTTCCACCTTTCCTTTTATCGTTTGAAGTCTTCAACAGGAAACTCCATAATTGTCTATTCGATTCAGGGGCATCCTCCAATGTCATGCCATTAATATCTGCAAGAAATTAAACGCAGTTCCGCTCAAAAGTGATAAACATTTTATACAACTAGACAGAACTCAGGTAAAATTTATTGGGGAACTTAAGGATGTCATGATCAGAATGGATACACACCCGAAATTTTTTCAAGTAATCGACATCATTGTAGTAGATATACCAGAATCTTATGGACTACTACTTAGCCGAGATTGGTCTGAGAAATTGAATGGATACTTTAGCACGGACTGGGCTCACCTCTGGTTTCCATTAAAGGGACATGCCAACATGATTAGGATCGATAGGGAAAGGTATCTCAAACATATTGTCATTGATTTAGAATCCTTCAACGAACCCTCGTCGGCATGTTTCTACGTGCTAGGAAATTACTCCTGTGATTCTAACTTCGGAAATTTTGCTCCTCTCTCATATGATGTACCTCTCACTCAAAACTCCAAAATGGATTTTCAAGTGAATCTACCGGCAGCGGCAGAAGAAAGCCTCTTCTGCCAAGAACCTCTGTTGGAAACCACAGACAAGGTATACGGAGATGAGGAAATAATTAGGCATGAAGAAGTTGATAAATTTCTTTCACAAGTTTCGACGTTGTACTTTGATGGGTCTAAATCACAAGAAGGATTGGGAACAGGATGTATCCTCATTGACCCAAAGTGGAAGTTGAGTTTTTTATCCTGCAGACTAGAATTTGAATGCACCAATAACATTGTTGAGTATAAATCTCTAGTGCAGGGATTGAAGAAAGACATAGACTTAAACATTAAAGAAATGAAGGTTTTTTGGGACTCTGAAATTATCGTCAGGCAAGTAAAGAATACTATACATTGCAACTCACCTCAATTGAGGAATTACCAACAAGAGATGCATAGGCTAATAGAACATTATGAGGCCTTCAATATTACTGTGGTTCCCAGGACAAAGAATACTCTTGTTGATTCCCTAGCTACTACAGCCTCGAGGCTATCCCCTTTAGAAGACTATGAAGCCTCTAGGTTCACTGTGGAACTACTATACAAACCATCGGTACCCAACAATATTTCTAATTGGAAGGTTTTTGAAGGAGATGAAGAGATTTTAGATTTTCTAACCAACCAATAAAATTTTAAATATCTGGCTATTGATGATGAAGTATTCTGAGAGCAACTAGCAGAAACCGATTTCCATGAACAAAAGGGAAAAACAGATCACTCTAATAACAAGCCAGGGTTTCACACGATACCGAAAGGGGTATCCAATTTGGAGAACCTTTTTGACCTGAGGGAAATATTTAAAGGGTCAATGAAGACAAAGACAGGGAATTCATGTCCTGATTACGATATCTAGGAACCTCGGATAACCCTAAGAATATAAATCTAGGCAAGATAGTGTCTAAAGAAGACAGGAAATCTTATCTCAAACTTTTTAGAGAATATCAAGATGTCTTTGTGTGGTCCTACCGAGAAATGAAAACTTATGACACTCGTATTATTCAACATAAAATATCGTTAAAAGTCGGAGTAAAACCCTTCCATCAAAAGCTCAGGAAGTATCATCCATCTTTGGAACCCCTCATGTATCAGGAGTTAAACAAATTACTATATGCTAAAATTATCTTTCAGGTTAGACACTCTACCTGGGTAGAAAATTTGGTTCCTGTCGGGAAAAAGTCTGGGGAAATTCGCATGTGTGTAGATTTCAGAAACCTTAACATAGCATCTGAAAAGGATAACTAGCCAAGCCCACCAATGGAGCATCTCTTGAAGACCATGTCTGGTTCTGAAATTTTCTCCCTTCTAGATGGTTTTTTAGGTTACAACCAGGTTCTAGTTTTAGAGGAAGGCCGATTGAAAACTACCTTCCGAACCAAGTGGGGAACCTTTGTTTATAAACGCATGCCCTTTTGGTTGATTAATGCAAGAGAAACCTTCCAAAGGGCCATGGACATATATTTTTGGGGACTGATTAACATATGTGTAGTAGTATACTTGGACGACGTGACTGTGTATTCAAAGAATAGAAAATATCACATCCAACATCTAACCCATATTTTCGAAAGGTGTAGGAAATATGGAATATCTTTACACCCTAAGAAAAATATCTTTGGTGTCGAGGAAGGGAAATTATTAGGTCATATTATATCTCAAGCAGGAATTCGCATAGATCCTGAACGAATTAAGGAAATAGCTCAGCTTCCCTTACCCCACAAAAAAAAGGCTATACAATCCTTCTTTGGGAAAATCAATTTTGTGAGGAAGTTCACGCCTGATTTCATTGAAACTATCAAACCCTTACAAAAAATGATTTGCAAGGATGTTGATTTTAAGTGGGATGACGAGCAAAAATATGCTTTCAACAATATCAATACTGCAATATCTCAAGCTCTGGTGCTGCAAAGTCCTGACTTTAGTAAATATTTTTTTCTCTATACTTTCGCCTCTGACCAATCCTTAGTTGCAGTTTTGACCTAGAAGGATGATGATAACAATGAGGCACCGGTATCATTCATGAGCACTAACCTCCAAGGGGGCGAATTGAATTTCCCTGCTATAGAAAAATAGGCTTATGTGGTGTACAAAGAAGTAAAACATTTCAGATCTTACATCCTAAAAAATCACACCAAAGTCATTGTGCCTCATCCCACAGTCTGATCCCTATTCACTCAACAATCGATGGCGAAGAGAAGAGGAAATTGGATGGCAGTTGTCTAAAAATTTGATCGATATAAAACCTGCCAAATTATTAAAGGGACAAGGATTGTGCAAACTGGCTGCAGAATCCCAAGACCAAATAAATCAATACCCCGGGTGGGAGAATGAATTAGCATTATGGTGTAGTGAATATTTATACATTCCCCCAAGGCAAGAGTCTTGGTATGGAAAACTAATTTACCTCCTACATCATGGGACTTGCCTAGAAAACCTAAACCCTAAGGAAAGGAGAGCTCTTAGGCTAAAATCTGCACAATATTGCCTCATAAATTCAGTACTTTTCCATGTAAATTATGATGGGGTACTATGGATATGTCTCGAACATGAAGATGCAGAAAAGGTTCTGAGGGAACTCCATGATGGTCCTATAGGTGGAAATTTGGCAGGGAATACCACAACTTAGAAAATACTAAGAGTCGACTATTACTGGCCTACTCTATTTAGGGACGTTCATACATATGCTAGAAACTGTAAAACTTGTTAAATGAGTGTAGGGAGAGAAAAAAGAGCATTTGTCCCACTCCAACTAGTGACCATATCCATACCATTCGAGCAATGGGGGTTAGATGTCATAGGGGATATTACCCCGAGTTCTTAAAAACAACATAAATACATATTGATTGCTATGGACTATTTTACGAAATGGGAAAAGGCCATCCCTCTGACTCACATGAATGAAAAGGTTGTAATCCAATTCATAGAACAGCAGTTGATCATGAGGTTTGGGATGCCTTTCATTATTTTGTTTGATAATTCTGCTTATTTTTCTTATACTCTATTAACAGAGTTCTCTCTAGACAAAGGAATCATAATAAGATACTCTGCAAACTACTATCCACGAGGGAACGGAGTGGCTGAATCAACTAATAAGAACCTAGTGAGGATATTGAAGAAAACAGTTGTAGACAATTAGAGGAATTGGCATATCTTACTTCATAATGCCTTATGGGCATACAGAGTAACACCCAAGGAAGCTATAGGAAACTCTCCATACTTTATGGTATATAGTCAAGAAGCCATTCTCCCTAATGGATTATATCTCCCATCACTTTAGCTTGCTCAGGGTTCAAGAGGACAACCCTCATGAGTTATTCAACAAAGGATTGATACCCTTCTCATGTTGGAAGAGGAAAGGGAGAAAGAAAAATCGAATTTCGTCTCTCATCAATAGATAGTTAAAAGATGGTTTGACAAGCATAAGGCCAAAGAGAAGAATTTTGAAGTAGGAGACTTAGTCCTGAAATGGGATAGAGAAAATGAACCTAAGAGAAAACATTTGAAGTTATAGAATCTATGGCTTGGACCTTTTTAGGTATCCGAGAAAATTGGGGCAGGCACGTATCAGTTGCAAAATCTGAGGGGGAAACCTGATGCTCTCTCAGTGAATGGACAAGCCCTAAAACAATACTTTTGTTAAAAAAAATGTGTGTGTATTTTCATGTTATTTTATGATTAGGATAAGTGTGTAGGTGTAAGGTAAACTGATTGCAGAGTCCTTTTATTCTTGTCTTTCCTTTGTTTGGTATTTTCTTGTAATAAATTTGTGTTTTGCAAAGCATTGGTTGACCCAAATCAATATGGTGTAGCAAACTCTACTCCTAACTCACGCTTACGTGCAACATAAGACACGCTGTGAAATTGATTTTTCCTTCAAAGAATTCTATATCTGGTCTTTGCAAACAAAGAACCTCAGTGAGTGATGAAGTGTCTGTCTGGTGGTCTGGTAAATCCTAAAGGGAAAGATGGCAAGTTGGAAAGGACCACATGTACCTCTAGACAGAGCAAGGAGGAATTTCACATTAACCATTTCATCTTGTAGATAACAGACGTCCTCCTCTCCCACTCACTATGAGCATCTCTTCTAGAAATAAATCAATTATATTAAATGAGTGTGAAGTAGGAGAGGGTATGCAGACAACTCTGTCGGGGCTATGGATGCTCATTGGTAGCAGAGCAAGGTCTGTGACGTCAAGGTGACTCTGTCGGCGCTATGGATTCTCATTGGAAATGAAGAAACACCATAGCGAGTGAATAATGATAACTAAAATGGCCTAGAGCCAATGAACGCCTTACCCAGCTCTTGTCAAAAGGGGGCATTGATCATGGTCAAGAGGAACAAAGGTGGAATAAGGGTTCAACTCCATAGGCAGACCCAGATTCACGAACTGGGGGAATTGTACATCCATGGATGGGAAATACTCTGATAAAAGCATAGCTAGTTAGTTTCTCAACCAGCTTCTGCATCAGCTAAGCCTGAGGAAAGGAACAGAGATTGTGCTTTCACCCAGAGAATCGCCATTTGTTGAGCACTCAACATACCCTAAAATCTTTCATGAAATTTTGTCTCTTTTGGGTACCACTTGTTTTCTTTTTTTTTGTTGTATAAATTAGGTCCACTATAGAGGGATTACTAATTTTGTTTCCATGACTCTTCTCGATCAATTCAGATTTGTTTGAACCTATTAATATGAAACCTTGTGTCTAAAATAACCTAGCATTCCAACTAAGAATCTACAACTAACGTTGTGACTAGCACGCTTATGTTTGGCGTCAAAGAAATCCAAGCAGGTAAAATTACGACACAGTAACAATAATCGTCGATCCCTGATGTACCATCATCGACATCGGTAAAAGGTGGAGTAAGTTTGCGTTAGTTATTCACCAAGAATATTCAGGAGTTATTCGATTCCCATCGGCGTCGGCGAAATACAAGACGGATAAACATTGACATGAGCCATGAAAAACCCTCGATAGTCGATGATGGATGCGTTTATTTGAGGTTTGTGAAATCTCAAAGGGTAAGTCATTTAAAATTTTTGCATTGACACATCATCGATCACCGATCCCCGATGCACTTTCGGCATTGCCAATTTTTGAGGGGGTTAATCCGGGAGCACTTGGTTAAGCTTATTGTCGATCGTTGATCATTGATAATTTTCGACATTGGTAGGGTAGGATCTATGTTTAAAACAATTAGCTAAGGAAAAGTCCTCGATTCTGAATAACATGATTAAACGAAGACATCAGTTTCAAGTGCCACGTGTCTTTTCCACATAGGCATTTTGTACGGTCTAGTTTCATCTCGAGTCACCTTAGGTGTCCATGTGTCCTAGTCACACTTTCAAGTCGGATTTTCCATGTCAGCTCTGTATGGAAATATGGATCGACGTCCTATATTTTTCCAGGATATATCAACAAACATTGTTTAAAGAGAATCATCGACTCCTGATCCACCCGCTAGATCACCGAAATGATTGGATGTTTTCAGTACGAGATACAATCAAATTCTACCATTTAATAGGCCAGTTAATGCTTCGCTCCATATATATTGTTACCCTGTGTGTCAAATAAAGAATGGGATTTTGAAATTTCTGATAGACCATATTATAGCCCACGTCCGCGCTGTCAACCTACGATTGAATTTAAATTTAAACATGATGAAGATCTGATGAAAGATTTTGTAGAACCGCACTCATATCTTGAATTGAATAACTGATGCGACAAGGTAAGTAGCTGCATCTCTATTTAAAGCACGAAAAAAAAATTGAACACCTCCATTCTGCACACAAGTTTCCATTTCTAGAGCAATTGAATAAGCGAAGAGAGTGTCTCAAGACTACGTTGATTCTCAGACTGTAAAAAAAAAAAAAAAATAGGTTAAGCTAGCAGAAGACGTATGTGTTAAATCTTATCAGTTCAGCGGTCATAATTTTTATATATAAGCATTCAATCTGTTACACAGTGTCTAATTATGTTCTATCTGCAGGGAAAAATGCCTCCAAGAAAGCCAATGACCAGATGCTCATCGAGGGCACCGAAGTTAAAGGAGGTAGAGATTGGTGAAGGTTCTTCTCCCGACACTGTGGGGCAGTTGGAATACGCTCTCAGGGTGGAATCAGTCATTAAAAATTTGACGAAGAATGTGTTCATTCAACCCCCCGTGTTTGGCGATACGGAAGCAACCACTGGATCAAAAATAATTCTCCCATAGTGGGGGGACTTATTCAACAAAATCAACTAGGAAGATTACCCGAAGTGTATCCCACACAACGACCCAGATGTAAGGGCACTCGACGAATAGGTTTTCCTGAATATCTGACGGTCGTGATTGCATATGGTAGCCTTTCGAACTCCAGTCTTGCCCTGCATTGATATTTTGAGTTGGCTAATTGATCATACAAACATGCATAAGTGCTTCATTAATAATGAGAACGGTGGATGTGTTGGAGTTTTTCTCCCAACAGAAGTTCAAAAGTAATACAAAATCAGGGACCCGGAGGAGCAGTTGAACAAATAATTTGTGGTGAGGTTCTATGAATTACAAACACCAGCTGATTAATGGCTTCCTAGTGGAAGGAAGACAAGAAATTTACAAGCCGGAGCAATGGCTGGTACGGAACCGTGAACCTGAGGGAGCCATATATCAACTTGATGGCTCTAATTTGTCGACTATACAGAGAAAAGGACAGCTCCAAGTTCTCAGAAGCATGGATGCCCATGGCATACACTGTGGCTATTTTTGGGAGTAAATTCAACTGGGTAGAAATGATCTCCAAGTAATTGAGCATCAGTGTACAGCAGGCTTAGACGTCGAAAGAAGGAGAAACTCTCTCTTTTCACATGGCCTCATACCTGCTAGATGTAATCTGCGTGAGGAATGTCTTCTTCGGTATGAATTTAAGTTGGCACATTCCAGAACTGCCTATTCATGTCTACTTCAGCATCCTATGGGAGAACAGGTAAAAAAAATATTACGCCCTTATTTGCGATGAATTCATCGCCAGGATTTATTTCATTATATTTAAAAAGGAATGCCCAAAGTTGTCTTTAGAGGCCAAGAAAATGATCTCAAAAATAGGCCATTGGTATCTAGATGAACACACAACCTACATTAGGGTGTTCGGGGCCATCGGAGTACCACATTTTCTCCCTGCTCACATCCCAGGCCAACTCATCGTGGGAGAAATTTGTTATCAGACTATCCTGGAGGGCTATAATGACACTTTGGCTAAGGACAAGAAACGAGCATTTATACCCTACAGCTTCCATGTGGGGTTGTATATAGTGAAGGACCCTGCTCAAGATAAACAAGAGGGTTTGAGTTAGCTGGAATACAGGTTCTCGACAAGACGATTTCGCAAGAATGACCCTAAAGGCCTAGTCCTCCAACACGCTTCAAAAAGTATCTTCCTGTTGGCCATACGTGCATGACAAGTTTGAAGATGAGATTTTCGTAGAATGTGCTTAGGACTAGGAGGAGGTATTACAGAGAAAGTCTAACCCTAACATGACTAGTTTCAAATCTATGAGCATGGAAGATCAAGTCGAAACAATAGAGCAGTCAGCTAAAGAAGCTCTCAGGGTTAGAGGACAAATCATAGTAGCAGAAACCATAGAGGCACAAAGGAGAGGGTTGTTGACTATAAGAATCCCAGAGAGTCATTGACCAACTGAAGAATGATCCTCAAATCATATAAATGATGAGGATCCACTCAAACGACCCAATAACAATAAGAGAGGAGCCAAATGGCTCAGATTCATTACAACTGGAGAAAATCACTGGTCTGGAAAACCCCAGGGTTCCATCACCACAGATTAGATCATCGGTGACCATTCCAACCCAGCATGAGGTTCCAAGAACGCTAGGTGAAACAGGTGTGCCAAATCCCATGTTTGATCTAATAACCATCTATGATGATGAAGAGAGTTCAAAGGTCTCCCTGGTAACTCTGATACCAATTACAGAGGAGAAGGAACCTAAGAAAATATCTACTCCAAGTCTCGATGCTTTAGTTCAAAACGCTCCGCAGGGAAACCATGAGGCCGAAAGTGTTTTATACATTGAGTTTCTAGACTTGTCGGGGACTCCGAAACACACAACCAGATAGGATCTAGGATCAGGTGGACAAAAAGAGGAAGTGCAATAGCAAGATATCGACACTTCAACAGTCGATCACCAAGTAAGTACTAAACATATCATTGACTCTTCAATTTTGGTCAATATCTCACCATTCGATGAACAACAGATGGAGGTTGAGCCATCAGAGCATATGAAAGAAGTATAGGAACCAGTCCTAGAACAAACACACACAACAAGGAGCCTGGGAAACACTCTAACCTAGGGAGAACAACAAATCCCTGATCTCTTTGATGAGGTTGTCGATATACAGGCGATCTCTTATGAAAGGAAGAGGAAAGCTATCATGAAGAGGACCACCAAGAATAAAATTCTCATGCTGGATAGCTTGATTCTCATCACCACGAAGGAAAAGTTTCTCATCACCACGAAGGAAAAGTTTCTCATCACAGAACACGCCAAGACATCTGAGCTTATCAGCGCAGGGATGGCTATCGTTGATGCCATGTTGGATCGGGCAAGGTGAGATGAAAAGGAACTGATTGCTGCACTAAAGGATTTAGATCATCTACACCATTTGGAAAAATACTATCATGACTCAATGCAGGCCACAGTGTTTCTGAAGAGTGAGTTCCAAGATGCTTATGCAAAGTTCACAAACGAACGACAAATTTTCATTGCAGTTATAGCCGATTTCCAAGAAGATACCCTTACGACACTAGAAACCTGCAAGGACATGGAGAGATGGTATGAAAAATTGTACCAAGCAATAGAAAGAATTGATTAAATCAACGTAGTGCAAAAGGGTTGAGACACAAAGGAGCATGGTATTCGAGTGCTAAGGGATAGCAGCATCTCTTGAATCAGGTAAGAAGTCGAATACTGGGTAAGTATGGCCCAGGAACCTTAGCGGGAGATACCGAAGAAGTGGGCCGAGTGGGAAAAGAGTTGGGAAAATATCAATCGGGAGATGAAAGGCATTGGCCTCCCAGAATTTGGCACACCCGAAGACTTTGTTGACCTGCATGACATAGTCAAGCGACAAGCAGAACAAGACTCAGCATGGGTAGTGGAGATCGCACAGGTGGAAAGCATGGCACAAGGTCAAATACAACAGTTTATGAAGCATCTTGTCAAAGCTCGTGCAGTTCTGCGGTGATTGGGTGCCAAGATCGTCAAACACAGAGAACGGGTAGTAGAAGTGAAAGAAATCCTTTCAGCCTCGATGGACCAACACAGATTTTTGTATGCTAACACATGCAAGGATCTCTTCCTCAAGTGGTCAAAGTATGAGAAGAGTCATCCACTCCAGTAAAACCACAAGACGATTTCCAAAGAACAAAGAGATCGAGCGCCATGTGGCGATAATTTGTTTTACTTAACTTAAACTTGTAGCAACTATTTTTAGTTAGTGATTCTTCATAAATATGTGGATTGACCTTTTAGAAAAGGTCGATGGTTTTGAGAAAAGACCCTCTTTTTTATAATTGTAAAGAACTATTTCTAAACAACATTAATTGAGAAGTCTTATTTAGGACTAGAGACAAAATTATGTTTTTCATCGAAGGCGTTACGTGATTGGATTGAGGAGGAATTACTTCCAATTTTATTTTAGTAATTGATGTTGTAACGAGTAAGAGTTTATGAATCTATTGATAAGTTATCTATTTCAATATTTTTTGCAGTTCTTTTTTTCTTAATGATGGAAAGCAAATCGTTGTGGTAATCTGTGATTGATGTTATAGCTAAGGAAAATATTTTTCTTGTAATAATCTTATTACATGCGTATTTTTATTAGATAATTGTATCTTAGTCAATGTTGAATACCAACAAGTAATGTATTAGTACTAAGCTTGTAACAAGTGTGAATATCTTTGTCTACATGCTTGAGCACGAGGGTTATCCCAAGCTCAGCCTTCTTCAGTAGTTAAGAATCCCTTCTATCAATTGGTTTATACCAGCACATTTCATTTTACCAGACTCATCTAATAAAAGAAAAGACAAACAAGAGAATGTTTAATCTGAAGGAGGAACTTTCATAGAAAGACATCCTGTCAATCACCAAGTAAATCCCATCAATGAATTAGCTAGATCGAAAGATCTGGAGAACCATTCCACCATCAAACGTTGCAGAGTCTAATTGGGCCTTTAAGGTGGATTTGGTTCCTATTGTTGAGATAAATGGATCTCGGACCCCTCAACACAATGTTCTGCTAGTCTTGGCACCTTGTGAAGGCTTTGCACTAAGGTGCTAGATTGTGTGGTAACAAGCAACATTCTAGCATTAGCAAATGAACATTTCACTATAAAAATAATATTTTTTGTATTTAAAATGAGATGGAAAAGGCACATCCAATACATGAATTGGATGACATCATAAATTTAGCTATGAGAAAATAAACAAACCACATTTTTCTATAAAACAACGCAAATTGTAGAGCTACAAGTGGATAAAGCAAGTCTATCAAAATATAGTCAAAGACATCACTTATTTGATGAAACTATAGAAAAACAACAATACTAATCAAATTGGCTAAGTGTTTACAAATGTAAATGAGAACAATGACATTATGATACTGACAAGAAATTGAGAATGCATGGAAAATTGAAAATGATGTTTTTTCATTGAACACAGATGCAAGACATAAGATTCTATGCCGCAAAGGATGAAAAACCACTTAATAATTACATAGGTGTAGCTAAACAATATTCTTAGTACCTATAGGACTAGAAATACAAATCAATGCAAGTTTTTCTTTTGTCTTTTTTGCCATTAAATATTTAAAGCCTCGCTATAAATCACATGCTCAAACAATGCTAAATGGATTTTGTAAACTAATTCTATCGTTACCATATATGAACTCTGTATACTATAATATGCATTTGTTTTCATAAATGCACTTAGCCCTAGTAACATATTTTTCCCAAAGATGATCAAGTGACACCATGACAACATTTTTTTTACAAGGAAAAGTAGCATCATGTTATTTTTTTAGCTTTTTGCCTTTTGGTATTCAAAAGATAGTTATAAAACCCATTGTTTTCCATTTCCAAAGACACACGATAAGTTAATTCTCTAGTTGCTATGCATATGTATATATTATTGTTATGTACATACACATAGAAGAAAAAACATGAATCTAGGTTACTATTTTGTGTATCTTATGAAAAAATAGTTTGGTGGGAGGACTTCAATTTTTTCATCATTAATTATTCAATTTTGACATAGTTTTCGGCAATCCAAAAGTACATAGATTGTTGTAGTACTCTACATGTATTTCATAAAAAAAATTGTGAATATTTTTGTGAATATTTGTGCTTCGTTAATATATATTTTTTGTAAATGTTGTCACAAATAGTAACTTGGTCCTAACATATTATTGGATACATGGCAATGTTGATTACCTACATTGTATTGAAAGATTTGGTTTCAAGGATACATGAATAAAGAGAACATATTCTTAGTAACATATTTTTGCCCAAAGATGATCAAGTAACACCTTTACAACATCATTTTTTCAACAGGGAAATGTAGCATCGTGTTTTTTTATCTTTTTGCCTTTTGGTATTCAAAAGCTAGCTATAAAACCCATTGTTTGACATTTCCAAAGACATCTGATAAGTTGATTCTCTAGTTTCTATACATGATTTATATATGTTTGTTATTTACTTATGCATACATGAAAGAGCATGAATCTAGGTTACTATTTTGCATATCTTACGACAAAATAGTTTGGTGAGTGGACTCCAATTTTTTCATCGTTAACTATTCAATTTTGAGATAGTTTTTATACAATCCAGATGTACATAGGTTGTTGTTGTACTTGAAAATGTTTCATGAATATTTTTTAAAATGATTGTGCTTCTTTAATATATATTTGTTGTAAATGTTGTCACAAATAGTAACTTGGTTCTAACCTATTATTGGCTATGGCAATGTTGATTTCCTACACTAGATTGAAAGGTTCATTTGCAAGGATACGTGAAGAAAGAGCACAAGTCCAACACACAAGATATAGTGGTCGTTGACTACATTCTTTCTCTTACATAGGAAAAAAGGCTTACGATATTCATCAATGTACACTACATATGGGTTTTCCTTATTTCTATAGAAATGAAGTCATATACATATACACATGTGAACTTTGTAATAGGAAAAATGTAAAAGGAATAAGAAAAAAGAACCAAC
Source organism: Picea engelmannii (assembly GCA_009831015.1). NCBI lineage: Eukaryota > Viridiplantae > Streptophyta > Pinopsida > Pinales > Pinaceae > Picea > Picea engelmannii. Next base: position 20,715 of record ML835508.1, on the reverse strand, counting down.
TAGAGGGGTCATTTGATGCAGGAGCATCCCCAGCAGCGAGTGAGTGTGGAGGTGGACGACAGCTAGGACAAGCGCCAGCACATTTCAACACATTGCAAAAGTGTTTTGGAATGTGTTTTGAAATATCAATGTAATAGCTAGAAGGCGTACCTTGCATTTATATTTTGGAGGATGTAAACAGATCATGAGCGATTTGCTCTCATCTATAGTAGGTAGAGGCATTTATGCCCAGTAAATGAAAGTAGGTAGATTTGAATGCAGATGAGACAGTTTAGAGCATAGGAGGGAAAACCAACTATAGACACCCTCCCCTTTGTATCATTGTAACATTATCAATGAGGGAGATCAATTGTATCATTGAGCATAGAGAGAAGGAGAGAGTTGTAGCAGAGAGTTGAAGAGAAGAACCCATGTACAGAAGTTTTGAATTAACATAAAGAGCTTTGATTCAGATTCATGGTGTTATGATGCTTTCTGTGTATACATGCTGAATGGTATGCTTATGGTTGTTTATTCTCTCTGTTATGCATTTGCTTTAATATTGTGTGAATGTATGATTTCATGTTGAATGTTTGAAGTCTAAGAGAGAGAGAGAGAATGAGTTTCAATTGTTTCTCAACCTGAGTGAGAAGTTCCTGCAAGGAGTGCAGTGAAATTGTCCACAAGGAGTGTGTTGACGGAGGTTCAGAGTTTATCTCTGAAAGCTCAGGAGAGATACCATTGTTCTCATTCCCACAGAAGTGGTGCAAGGTGTGCGCAGGCTGGTTGGAAGTTCAGAACTTCTCAACTAAGGGGTGAATTGAAGGACTGTTGTTGCAGGAGGGTGCACAGAGTCGAGATAATTCAAATACTTAGAAGTATTTGAAGGTCGCCACAAGGAGTGCGTGCAGGAGTCTTTTGAAGACTCGAGGTTGCAAGGAAAGCTCAGAAGGAGTAGCATCTTTGAATACTTCAAAGGGAGATAGAGCGAAGTCACTTTGCTGAGATCAAGTGCAGGCGAGGGGATATTTTGTCCATTTCGCAGAAACCTTCAAGGAGGGAACGAGCGGTCGATTTTATCTGTGGAGAATTCCCGAAATCACGAGGACCATAGGATCCAGGGAAGTTGCAGGGTGGTTAAAGGCGAGCAAGATTTCCACTCTAGGATCTAGAATCAACATGGACCGTTGATGGTGCTTTGCACCAGCTGTCGGATCATTTCGGTATTTCGGAGATCCTAGTGATGAGGAGTCGAGTGCAGTGGAATGAAAGTCCCAAAGTCGTGAGTTGTGACAGGAGTTGGATTAGAGTTTCGGGATTTCGGCATTTCAGAAGTCATGAGACGGAGGAGACAGCGCCTTGGGAGTGAAAGTCCCGAAAACCCGAAAGAGTGACAAGTGGCAGGAATCTACGTCAGAGACAGGAAGTGGTTGAGTGGACAAGTGGCGTGCCCTCGTCAAAAAGGCGTAGTCAATCCCTATTGACCGTTTCGAGGTTCGGAGGTTAGAGAGTTGGGAGCTTTGCATCTGGATTCACGAAATCGCAAAGTCCGAAATTCTGAAAAGGCAAGAAGTTAGTTGTGGGGCCAGCCTTTATTGAACATGTCAGGATTCGGCATTTCGACATTTTCGAGGACAAGGGATCCGGATTCTTTGTTCCAAGATTCCTGAAATCGCGAAACGTGATAACAATTTCAGCGAATCAGCATTTCAGGTTTCGGCAGTTGAAGGGTCGAGAAACTCGGAAGGAGAAGTCGTGAAGTCGTGAAATCTAAAGCCCCGAAGTTACGAAGGGCGTGATCCTATTTTGGGATAGGAGATTTGGGTTGATGCTTCGTTTTTTATCACACGGGCGCACCCATAAGGACCTGTGTATACACTGTTGAGTGTGAAGGGTATTTCCCGAGGGGAAACCAAAGAGTCAATCAGACTCAAAGGGCAGATTAGAACGATCCTACGTGGACCTTGGACCTAAGGGTTTGGGGGTCTTCGCTAGTTGTGGTATCAGAGCACAGAAAAAGTTCTTTGTTTTATGTAGTAGAGAAAGGAAAAATATTTCTCAACCATGCTGCCGAGAAGGAGAGACAGACCAATGCCTAATCCAGCAATGGAAAGGGAAATGCACTAACTACGTGCCAGGCTTGATGGCATGGAGACAACATAGAGGTGCACAGTCGACACTGGGGATATCAGTGAGGCTGATAGTGAGAATGAAGCTGGACATGGAGAAGAAGTTGCAATCAAAGATGTTGTAGATGAACACCTATTCAGGGTTGTCGCAAGGATAGGTTCCAGGGAAAAGATGGAGATTCCCATGTATGAGGGAAACCTGGATGTTGAAGAGATTCTAGATTGGATTAGAACTCTGGACAAACACTTTGACTATGAGGATTTCGAGGAAGACAGGAAAGTCATACATGCTGTCACAAGACTTAAAGGGCATGCAGCATTGTGGTGGGATGAACTGCAGGCTGACAGACGATGCAAAGGCAAGAAAAAAATCAAGAGTTGGGAAAGAATGGTTGCGAAGATGAAGGAAAAATTCATACCCAAGGATTATCAAATTACTCTGTTTCGAAGAATGCAGAACTTGAGACAGAAGCTGATGTCAATGAAGGAGTACACTGAAGCATTCTACAAACTAAACATAAGGGCAGGTCATCAGGAAAGTGATGATGAAAAGGTTGCTAGATATATGAATGGTCTGAGATATGACATCCAAGATGAGATGAGCATGATGATCATTTAGAATGTAGAATATGCTTATCAGATGGCTCTGAAAGATGAAGAAAAGCTAAGCCGAAAGCAAGGTCAAAGAGGCCGAGGCAGAAGTCAATCCAGAGGCAAGGCAATTACCCAGGACAGAACTCAGAGACCTCAAGAAGAGGGAAAGAAACCTCAAACTCGGCATGAAAGAGGAGGAATCTCACAGAGAGGGCAGTATGTTGATAGAAACACTTTTCCTCAAGCTAGAGGAAGAGGAAGAGGCAGAGGTGGAAAAATAAAATGCTTTACCTGTGGAAAGAATGGACATAAATCTTATGAGTGTCCAGACAAGAAGAAAGAAGGAGGTGAAACTCACATTGCCGAAGCACAGAGACAGAATGTTGAGGCAAAATATGTTGAGGGCGGAAGATCACTGATGACGAGAAAAGTTCTCTTAACGCCAGAGAAGGAGACGGAGAACCCAGCCCAAAGGAACAGACTTTTTCGAACTGCTTGCAAGACCAAAGACAGGGTATGCAAAGTCATCGTGGAAAGTGGTAGCATAGACAATCTTGTTTCTGTAGAAAAGCTGTAGCTTGAGACTATTGAACATCCAAGCCCATATAAAGTTTCATGGCTACAAAAAGGACATCAGGTAAATGTCACTAAACAATGTTTAGTTGAATTTAAAATAGGAGGATATAAGAATGAAATATTATGTGATTTCATTCCCATGGATGTTTGTCATCTATTACTGGGTAGACCATGGAAATATGACAGAAATGTGATTCATGATGGGAGAATGAACACATACACCCTAGAAAAGAATGGGAGAAATCACATGTTGTTGCCAATTAAGGATAAATAAGTGAAGCCAGAGGTGGGCAACATTGTACTTCTCATGAGTGGGAAGGAACTTCTTAAGGAGGTTAAGAAGAAGGAAGACACACAATTTATTGTGGTCGGGAAGCCTAAAATTGTGTTGACCAGTACAAGAGTGGATGATCTACCAGAGGAAATCCAAAAGTTACTGGAAGGGTTTGCTAACATAGTAGTGGACGAACTACCTCGTTCGTTGCCACCGATCAGAAGTATAAGTCATCACATTAACCTTATACCTAGAGCTAGTTTACCAAACAAAGCAACGTATAGATTGACGTCGTAGGAGAATGAAGAGGTCAAGAGACAAGTCCAGGACTTAATGGACAAAGGGTTGATTCAGGAAAGCTTGAGTCCATGCACTGTTCCAACAGTGCTCAACCCAAAGAAAGATGGAGGCAAGAGAATGTGTACAGACTCAAGGGCAATCAACAAGATTACCATCAGATATAGATTTCCTTTGCCAAGGATGGATGATTTGATGGAATGCTTGAGTGGAGCAAAGTTCTTTTCAAAGATTGATTTGAAAAGCGGATATCATCAAATCCAAATGAGAGAAGGTGATGAATGGAAGACAACATTCAAGACAAATGAAGGGTTGTATGAATGGATTGTTATGCCATTTGTCTTAACAAATGCGCCTAGTACTTTCATGAGGTTGATGAACGAAGTCCTGAAGGATTTCATAGGGAAATTCATTATCATATATCTTGATGATATATTGATTTTCAGTGAGATAGAAGCTGAACACTTGAAGCATTTAGCTATAGTGATGAGGAGATTACAGTAAGAGAAGTTGTTGATAAATATGAAGAAATCATCATTTACGAGGATAGAACTCATTTATTTGGGTTTTGTTATCTCTGCAAATGAGCTGAAAATGGATCCAGAGAAGGCGGATGCAATCAAGAATTGGCCATCGCCAAAGAGTATATTTGAAGTTAGAAGCTTTCATGGATTAGCTAGTTTCTATAGGAAATTTATCAGAAATTTCAGTGGAATTAGTGCACCGATAATGGATACGGTGAAGAAAAGACATAAATCTTTTCACTGGACAGAAGAAGCAAAGAAATGTTTCAATCTGTTGAAATGGAAGATTACTGAACAGCCAATTCTGGTGTTGCCAGATTTCAGTAAGATGTTCCAGGTCAAGTGTGACGCTAGTGGGTTTGCAATTGGAGTGGTCTTGACCCAAGACGACAGACCGATCGCATACTTCAGCGAGAAGTTGAATGAAGTGAAGATTAAATATTCCACATACGACAAGGAATTTTATGTTGTCATACAAGCACTGAAGAAGTGGAGGCACTATTTGGTTCCTAAAGAGTTTGTTTTGTACAACGATAATCATGCCTTACAATTCGTGACTCAACAGGACAAGTTGAACCAGAAGCATGCAAAATGGGTTGAATACATGCAAAATTTTACTTTTGTAACTAAGCATATTTCTGGAACTTCTAACAAAGTTGTTGATGCTTTGAGTAGGAAATGTTTGCTTATGCAGGAGTTCAGAGTCAAAACATTGGGTTTTGATAACCTCAGGGACATGTACAGAGATGATCCAGATTTTGAAGAGGCGTATGAGGCATCTGAGAATCCAATTCTCAGGGACAGAAGCCAATGGACCGAATATATGATCCAAGATGGATTATTGTTCAGGGGCAATCAATTATGTATTCCAAAATGCTCCATGAGGGAGAATCTGCTGAAAGAAAAACACAGTGGAGGATTGGCCGGACACTTCGGTCATGACAAAACGTTCTCAAAGTTGAGTGGCTCATATTTTTGGCTAGGAATGAGGATAGACGTTAAGAGATTTGTGGACAGATGTAGAATTTGTCAGCACACAAAAGGAAGAAGGCAAAACACAGGGTTATACCAACCATTACCCATACCTGAGAGGCCATGGGATGCAGTGAGCATGGATTTTATATTAGGGCTGCCAAGGATGCAAAGAGGATTTGATTCAATCTTTGTGGTGGTAGATAGATTTTCCAAGATGGCACATTTTATACCATGCCAGAAAACCAGCGACACAACTCATATTGCGAACCTGTTTTTCAAAGAAGTTGTCAGACTACATGGCTTGCCAAGGAGTATTGTTTCAGATCTAGACACCAAGTTCGTTGGACATTTCTGGAGGACTTTGTGGAAGAAGCTAGGGATGAAATTGTCATTTAGCTCAGCTTATCATCCTCGAACGGATGGGCAGACGGAAGTTGTGAATAGAAGCTTGGGAGATTTTCTGAGGAGCCTAGTGACTGAACACCACAGTCAGTGGGATCACATTCTACCACAGGGGGAATTTGCTTAGAATGATTCAATCAACAAAAGCACAGGGCAGAGTCCATTCCAAATTGTATATGGAATGCAGCCAAGGGGAGTTTCTGAATTGAAAGATTCAGGACGGAGTGAAACTAGAAGTGTTAGTGTAGAGGATTTTGCAGAGGCAATGAAGGAAATTCACAGCCAAGTGAGGGAACGTTTGCAAAATTTGAGTCAAGAGTACAAGTGCAGAGCAGATCAACACAGGAAAGAACTTCAGTTTGAAGTTGGTGATCTGGTTCTTTCACATCTAAGAAAGGAGAGGTTCCCAAGGGGAATATATAACAAACTGAAAATGAAGAAGATTGGACCATGCAAGGTCTTGAAAAAATTTGGGGCAAATGCATATAAGATTGAATTACCTGATGGGATCGGAATTTCACCGATATTCAACATCTCAGATTTGTACCCTTATAGAGCTAAAGAATAAGGAGCAGAGAATGAACAGACAGAGGTTCAGTGGACTAAACAAATGCCTGTAGATGAAAAGCCACAGATGGAAAGTATACTTGACAAGAGTGTCAGCAAGAGGACTAGAAGAAAAGAGTATTTTGAATACTTGGTCAAATGGAAGGGACATCCAGTTGAAGATGCCAGCTGGGAAAATGAAGCAAAAATTCAGAAGCATGGACAGACCGTGCAAGAGCTCATGAACAGGAGTTCATGAAAATTTTCAAGCGAGGGAGTATGATGCAAGAGCATCGCCAGCAGCGAGTGAGAGCTGAGGTGGACGATAGCTGGGACAAGCACCAGCACATTTGAACACGTTGCAAAAGTGTTTTGGAATGTTTTTGAAATATCATTGTAATATATAGAAGGTGTACCTTGCATTTATATTTTGGAGGATGTAAACAGATCATGAGTGATTTTCTCTCATTTGTAGTAGGTAGAGGCACTTATGCCCAGTAAATGAAAGTGGGTAGATTTGAATGCAGATGAGACAGTTTAGAGCATAGGAGGGAAAATCGACTATAGACACCCTCACCTTTGTATCATTGTAACATTATCAATGAGGGATATCAATTGTATCATTGAGCATAGAGATAAGAAGAGAGTTGTAGCAGAGAGTTGAAGAGAAGAACCCATGTACAGAAGTTCTGAATTAATATAAAGAGCTTTGATTCAAATTCATGGTGTTATGATGCTTTCTGTATATACATTATGAATGGTATGCTTATGGTTGTTTATTCTCTCTGTTATGCATTTGCTTTAATATTGTGTGAATGTATGATTTCATGTTGAATGTTTGAAGTCTGAGAGAGAGAGAGAATGAGTTTTAATTGTTTCTCAACCTGAGTGAGAAGTTCCTGCAAGGAGTGCAGTGAAATCGTCCACAAGGAGTGCATTGACGGAGGTTCAGAGTTTATCTCTGAAAGCTCAGAGAGATATCGTTGTTCTCATTCCCGCAAAAGTGCAGGTGAGGCACAGAATCCGTGCAAGGTGTGCGCAGGCTGGTTGGAAGTTCAAAACTTCTCAACTAAGGGGTGAATTGAAGGACTGTTGTTGCAGGAGGGTGCATAGAGTCGAGATAATTCAAATACTTAGAAGTATTTGAAGGTCGCCGCAAGGAGTGCGTGCAGGAGTCTTTTGAAGACTCGAGGTTGCAAGGAAAGCTCAGAAGGAGTAGTGTCTTTGAATACTTCAAAGGGAGACAGAGCGAAGTCACTTTGTTGATATCAAGTGCAGGCGAGGGGATATTTTGGCCATTTCGCAGAAACCTTCAAGGAGGGAACGAGCAGTCGAAATTCTTTGTGGAGAATTCCTGAAATCACGAGGACCGTAGGATCCAGGGAAGTTGCAGGGTGGTTAAAGGTGAGGAATCTTTCCACTCTAGGATCTAGAATCAACGTGGACCGTTGATGGTGCTTTGCACCAGCTGTCAGATCATTTCGGTATTTCGGAGATCCTAGCGACGAGGAGTCAAGTGTAGTGGAACAAAAGTCCTGAAGTCGCGAGTTGCGACAGGAGTTGGATTAGAGTTTCGGGATTTCGGGATTTCGGGAGTTGGGAGATGGAGGAGACAGGGCCTTGGGAGCGAAAGTCCTAAAAACCCGAAAGAGTGACAAGTGGCAGGAGTCTACGTCAGAGACAGGAAGTGGTTGAGTGGACAGGTGGCGTGCCCTCATCAAAAAGGCGTAGTCAATCCTTGTTGACCGTTTCGGGGTTCAGAGGTTAGAGAGTTGGGAGATTTACATCTGGATTCATGAAGTCCGAAATTCTGAAAAGGCGAGAAGTCAGTTGTGGGGCCAGCCTTTATTGAACGTGTCAGGATTCAGCATTTCGAAGGACAAGGGATCGGGATTCTTTGTTCCGAGATTCCTGAAATCGTGAAACGCGATAACAATTTCGGTGAATCGACATTTCAGGTTTCGGCAGTTGAAAGGTCGAGAAACTCGAAAGGAGAAGTCGTGAAGTCACGAAATCTGAAGCCCTGAAGTTGTGAAGGGCGTGATCCTATTTCGGGATAGGAGATTTGGGTTGATGCTTCATGTTTGATAACGCGGGCGCACCCATAAGGACTTGTGTATACACTGTTGAGTGTGAAGGGTATTTCCCGAGGGGAAACCAAAGAGTCAATCAGACTCAAAGGGCAGATTAGAACGATCCTGTGCGGACCTTGGACCTGAGGGTTTGGGGGTATGGGCCATCATTTATTAAGCTTTTTCTTGTACATAAAAAAATAAACATAAAATTCTCTAAAAGTAGAGATATAGGTCCAAAATAGAAAAAATCAAACTTATGCAAATAAGAACATGAAACTATAGCTCAGCAAACTCAAGGAGCATACTATGTATGCTTGTGGACTCAAGTTCAATTAAAATATAAACCAATAAGCAACATGAATAAATATCCAATAAAACAAGCACTTAGCATAACTAGATGATTAAATTCCATGATATTCTGAAAGTTTGTAGAACCATTAACAAAAAACAATGCTATTATTTTTTTAAATTGGCCCTTTTCTGAAATCAAAAAGTCATATTTGAAATAGATGTTCTAGCACCAAAAACAAGTAAACTATTTCTTGAAAGGAGTTATACAATTTGTTTTTCATCTATATAGATATAAACCGATATGTTCATATTTATCGAGGTGGTCATGCAAAAAGGAAATCCATGGACAATTTGAAATATCTACAATAGTCATCAAAACCCATAGAGGTATGGAGCCATGATGCTTACACACAAATGTGAATATTTGGTTACATAGTAGAAATAATATTTTGTATAACGACAATTTGAAATATCTACAATAGCCATCAAAACCCATAGAGGTATGGAGCCATGATGCTTACACACAAAAGTGAATATTTGGTTTCATAGTAGAAATAATATTTTGTATAGCTACGTTATAGTAATAATCTTCAAACAAAAGGATACATGTAGGCAAAAAGAATTGATTTATAGTGGCATCTACAAAATGATTTCCATTACAAGGAAAACAAAAGAAACTATGTAAGTCTAGGAAAGCATAGATATAAGGTTACTATAGATGCAATCAAATTCCTAATCAAACTAGGAGATCCAAAAAAGTATATTCAACTACATGAATCAACAATTCAAACTAGTATCAAGCAACAAGAAAAAAAAAATTACTTTAGAAGAAAAAGAAATATGTTATTCCATGAAACCAGACAAAACATGGGATTTCAATTCTAAGAGAGGCAAAGGCACCCATGTATAAGCATAAAACTCTTGATACAAAAGAAAGTCCACAAGTAAAAATCATCATTTGTAACAATAATCCATGAAACCATGACTCTTATACAAATAAAGAGAACTATGCACTTCCATGAAGACATAGATGTAAGGTTATGACAGAAAAAGTCTTCTATCTATTGCATTTATTACTCGTATACTACGAGTAACTCCATTTGCACTACTTGCATTTATTTGGGGATCTAACAACATCCAGGGTGGAAGGGTTTTATTCTTAGTTATTATTCTTGTTTGGATTGAGGTTGGTTCTTTAGTGTTTCTTGCATTTTCAACTTGTTGTGTGTTGTTTTCATTCAATGCTAGATTATGTCTAGAATCTAAAGGAGTAACGAGTAGCATCACTAAAAATGAAATAACAACAATATATTTTGAAACAAAAGGGAAATACTCGATTCACTCCATATTCTTAGCATAAGTGAATATCAGTGTAGTTCAAAGAGCACATCGCAATGATATTGATCATGTATCAACGGGAAAACCAACACAAATAGTGAAATGACACTAGACTTTAAATGACTAAGGAAAATAATATTTCGCAATCAAGAGATTGAGCTAGATATAAGGTTTAGCTATAACAATGATCAATAAAAAAATTTCCTCTACACAAGAAAAGAACTATGCAACCCCATGGAAGCATAGGTATAAGGTTACCATATAGAAAATATTGTGTCAGCTCGATTTATAACTTTTTCAATATCACTATCTCCATCTTAACCACTTACATTTAAGTCGGTGTAGGTTCAAAAGGAAAACAGATAAGCAAGCTACACAAGAAGAGAATAAAAATCCTAAAGTATACGCATCTTTTCACTCGCAGCTTGAACCTGGTAGCACAACCAAGGTTATATTTGATCCAATAGGTATACCTGATAATCAAATCATCAACTTGTATAATGAACTTTCCAAAGAATTATCTTGAGATGGAGAAATTCGATGAAGGCAGTAGATAGAATATCGACTTGGAAAGAAAAATAAAAGGCCACATGGACTAAATGCATCAACTTGGCCCAAGAAAAATTACATATCAACCCTGATAGCTTTGAAGTTGACAGACTTGTCTCAATGAAGCAATTAGTCCAATAGTTGGTCAACTCGAACCTCCAAGTGCAACAGGAGAACAATCAAATAAAGGAGGAAAATAGAAAAATGCAAGAAGAGCACAAAGAGGTGCAAGAACAACATAAACAAATGAAAAAGTAAACAAGCATCTCCAAGAAGAAAACTATTAGAAAAACAGGATCATGGAGCAATAAAATAAGACAAAATGCAGAAATAAAACACAGAAGATACACAATACAATAGAGAAACAGATATATGTGGTTCACCCGATGTGGTCTTGTTGGCCCTTGACCAAGTTTTGAGGAAACATTGGTCGTGTTTGACCACTTTTGGGACTTCGACATGCTAGTTGAAGATGGAGCACCCAGGTGAAGCGGAGATCACAGGATCTCGCTTGTTTTACGGGTTTGTGGACCCAACAAAAAGGTTTTTAGGGTTTATGTAACGGGTATGGGATGTCAGCCCATGGTTTTACCCATGTTTAGGCCCTTTTGTAAATGTATAAATAGGTAGCTAAGTGATGTAAGAAGTACTAGATTGGCTTAGTGCATAACTACTAGATTGGCTTAGTGCATAGCTACTAGAATCGGCTTAGTGCATAACTACTAGTGACTACGTGCATAGTAGGTTAATATTGGCTCAGTGCAAGAAGTTGTAAGTAATTTGTGTAGACATACTGTGTAAGGCTTTGTGCTATTAAGGAATTGGCTTTGTGCCTTGACCTGATTTTGAGGAAGGTGGATCTAGTGCGCAGTGCGCAGATCACCTGTCCAGTGCGAAGTTGGGCTCTGTTTCTTTGTGCATAGGAGCAGATGAATGTAAGAATCTTGGAGACTAATAAAGAATAAGAATAAGTTGGTGGACGTAGCCCCACACTGGGGTGAACCATGTATATCTTGTGTCTTGATGTACTTTGTGCGATGTTGTTTATGTGGTTATTTGCTTAGTGTTGTTGTTGTTATGTATAATGAATGCATATGATGTTGTAGCTTAGTGCTTAATGGTGTAATTGAATGCGAGATTTGAACTAATGTTATGTGCTAAGAGGTTTTAAGGGCTTGATATTTATTGTTACTACGTTGATCTGTAATAAGGGTTTAACCTGTGATGTGAATAAGGTTCCAGAACTAATGCATGTTATTGGCTAAGTACTTTGTTAAGTGTTGTAATCATAGATCTATGTCCCAGCTTGGTTGTAGACACCTGATTCCTGCAACCCCCCCTGCCTCTACCTCGAGTGAGACTTCATCTACTTTGCAGGTGTTCCCGAAAGGGCCGGTAGTTAGGGTTTTGTTGGTGCGATGTTGAAGCATTGAACCCTGGGTCTACCCCTATGCCAACAAATGGTTCTATTGTCCGGACCTAAAACTGTGATTGTTGGGAACTGAAGAAAAGAGAAAGTTATGTGTGTATATCTTCTATTGTAGTGCGCAATATTCTACTTGAATTGTGAAGCTCTGTACTAAGAAAGAAACTGAATCTGAAGAAAAGAGGTAAGATCTTAAAGCTTTGTGCTCTAGTAAAGGTAAGATAAGTGGAAATATTTGTTTCAAAAATATGAATCTAGGTATGCTTGATATATTTTATCCTAGTCTGAAAACTAGGGCACAGTTAGAAGAAAGAGTTGATCTGAATGAATCTGATAGAAATAGAGAAAAATATGTTATTCTTGTGCATAGAAAGAATTTTTGGACTAATAAGTGGATGCAGGAACCTAGAAAGAATGTTTGCAGATTGCAGGTCTTGCACTGTGATCTCAGTGCGTAGTACAAGAGAGACTGGAACTCATTTAAAAGAAAGAGAGGATTGACACTGTGTTATGATTGCAGAAGACCGGGACATCTTGCTAAGGAATGCCCTCATATAGGTACTATTTGTCTTTGTTGTAAAGTTATTGGTCATGAGGTTGAGGATTGTCCAAGGATGATTGATAAATTTGAAAAGATGAACATGAGACAAGAAAACTATAAAGAAGGTCAAGAGACTAAGGATATGTTAGAAAACTAGAAAGAAAAAGAATCAGAGAAAGATCAGACTATGTTAGTACAATTAAAAGAAGTAATGGAAGACCACAAGGATGTCAGTTTGTCAGAGATCTTGAAAGAAAAATAGTGCATAGTTACAAGGATAGAAGACCTCGACATAGACTGCGTACTGGATGAAGAAACACACGTGAATATTATGCCAGAAAGCACTTGGGAAATTTTGTAAAAGCCTGCTATGATACCTTCATTGGGAAGGATAGGTTTGTTTAAAGGAAAGATGATAACCCTATGTGGAAGAGTTACTAACATACCTATGATTGCTCATGAAACATCGATAGAAGAAGACTTCGAAGTTATCATATTTGTTGAGTATAGCGCCCCATTCCCACTTTTATTAGGAAATACTTGGATTGAGAAATATCATATCAAAATGAAAGCAGAGGAGGAAGCTACAGAACGGAAAAAGAAAAAATTGAGGGACTTCATAGCCAGAAAAATAGCATGACTAATTGAAGAACAAGAGGATCAGTCGAAGCAACAGAAGGCCAGATAATTAGTTGTCGAAGTTGAAAGAACACAGGAAGACTTAAAGAACATGTCCATGCAAGAAAGAAGTATAGCCACCCCGGAAATAGCAAAAGAAGGAACATTAACCGCAAAATCTGTAAGAGTGCATCAGCAGTGTGAAGTCACTTTACTCCAAAGGAATCCAAAGACTCAGATCACAGGAAAGAAGGCAAGGAAGCTCGGTAAGAAGAAAGCCAAGTTAGCAAAACTACAAGAAGTTCCAGAAAAGACTTTGCAAGAGGCATATCTGCATAAGTTGAACCTCGTCGGAATAGAAAAACCACGCAGAATGGGACTTCACCTCGGCGAAGCTATATGACCATTGGAGGCACCCTGACCATTAGAATAACACTCTGGAACGGATAGAAACACAGTTATTGATGGAAAGACCATCGTTGGATCAATGGGACCGCACCATAACGGACATATTTGTATTGATTGAGGCATTCCTAGCCGTTGGAGGAATCTGTTATGACACTTGCTTATTTAACCCATCGGACGTTGCACCGGGACCACTTTTTTCAAACCATGATTATCCAAGCTAACAGAGAATCCATTGTATCACACTGTGATTTCTATACCTCGCTTGTTTGTTCGCCTACCCGATTTATTTGATTACGAGTGTACATGTTGGGTGAATGTAGCACAGTAGAAAATTTTGTGAAGGAGATTCTTGTAGACCTCATGGCTGAGAGAATCATGGTTGTAGGAATATAGGCATCGTCAACTGGTAGATTACAAGCATCCCCCTCGACTGGACATTTTTCTGGTCGCACTGCTGAGAAGCGAAGAAAACACCACAATGATCTGGCTAACGCGAAGCAGATCCCGTCGGTCTTGTCTGAATACATCTCGCCTTTGGCTGGCGTGTTCAATCATGATAGCATCCCATGGGATTTCGAGTACATGTTTATCACTACGTACATCCCGAAGGGGATATGCGCAATTGGACCACAATTAGGACATATCCCAGTGCTGAAGAACAACGACTTCAACCTCGGAGACAGGAATAACTACACGATGCTCACGTTGCATCAGTATTTAATGAGGACAACTAGGAAGAAGCCATGCATAGTCTCCTAGCCGTGGATAAAAGGGCTCGTGCAATCCATGATCCTGAATGTAATGAAGATCCCCCACTTCATCTGACATCAGGAGGTTAACACTTGCGTTAAAATCCTCCTATTGTGCTACCATGGAGGGTATATTTGGGTTCACAGGCGTGTATTGTGGATCCGACGCTGATCCATCTCATTACAGGACTGAGCATGCAGGGACCAGATACTCAACATTTCTACCCAGGGAAGGTTGCAGATCACTCCATGGCACAATGCATAAAGGAAGACTATGACGATGTAGAAAAGGGAAAATGAGGCAACAAGGTAGCTTCCATATAGGATGGCGCAGTGCACCTAGATTTTCATCTTATAGCCGGTAATATTGTCAGAAAGAACCATCTGACACAGGTCATTGGATTTGTAGTAGACCTCGCAAGGAAGTGCGTAGAAGGAATGCAAATGAACTGGGCGAGTTACCTCGCCAATGAGTTGGAGAAGGACTGTCGCAAAGTGCAAGATCAGGGATATGAGTTTCATTTTAGTTGGCTACTGGTATTGATTGCATTTTTCACCTAGAAAATGCTGGAAGGAGCATCCTTCCTGGAAGTTGAGCCATTAGAGTCGTTGGCCATGAGGTTCTCCAACTTGCGGTACACAAATGATATGGAGAAGCAGTGGCAATTGAATGTGGTGTTCCATTCTTACTACCTATAGCTAAAGCGCACCATTGAGGCATTTCCATGAATGACCCCGAACACACTACACCACTATAGGCCGCTAGCGAAGTTCTGCGTAGATTGGCACTTTATCTACATCCCTGTGTGCAGGGATGAAAGTAAGGAGGATTTGCAGTCCTATTATAAGATGAACGACGAGGATATGGAGGATATAACCAAAGAATGGCCAGTAGAATTCCTTATACCATTAGAAGATGTATAACTCTCTGACCCCGACATCATCAAAAGTCCATTGGTCACTCGGGTCGAGCATGATGGACAGACTAGCACAAAGAAAAATAAGAAAAAGGAGGAAGTACCAAATGTAGAAACTGATGAGGCGGATAGTGCATCCGAGGAAAGTAGTCCTGATTCACCCACAGGAGGAGGGGGAGATGAAGTAAACCAAGAAGAAGGAGGGGAAGAAGAAGAAAATCAAGAAAAAGGCGAAGTTACACCGCCAAAGGATCCCCTTACAGAGGCAAAAACATCAAAGAAAAGGAAGGTTTCTTCGCAGAAACCTCAGCAAGAAAGAAGACCTGAGCCAATAAGCCTCAATCGAATAATGTGCTCACAGTGGACGATGTCGATCTCATCATCACATCCGTAGAGTACGCTTCAGAGGATATATTGCATAGACATGAAGTGAAGCAGGAGACGATGTATGAAAGAATATAGAAGGAGCTCAGAGACATACAACAAGCCATCTATTTAAGCCGCGCAGTACCAACTGCGCCTTCGTTGTCGAAAATTGCAGAATTAGGGGATGAGCCCACCCAATTATGAAGGCTAACAGACACAACAGAGGCTCGACTTCGTTGAGTCCAAGAAGAAAAGGAGCAGGCCACAGAGGCCTTGAAGCAAGAAAAGGAGGAGGTCCTAGAGAAACTTCGAGTTGTGAAAAATGAGAAAGATGAAATTTGGGTGATGTTCGAGGAGGATAAAGCGAGGATGTAGAAATAAAAAGACCAGTTGCTCACAGAGAAGACTGCGGTAAAAGAGGCAGTGACTAAAGCACTTCGCTCTGTGTTGGGCTTGACATAGGAGGAAGAATATTTAGACGAGATACAAGTGGGGAAGCTCGTTGAGGCCATTCGACAGCTTCAAGCAAGAGTAATGGAGCTAGAAATCCAAGCAGTGTCGAGCACTCTACAAGAAGTGCACGATCAGAGGGAAGAAGTTGCCAAGAACAAAGTAGAAATAATGAGGGCACTCACCTCAGAGTGTAAGCAACTGAGTGATCGGAGTACGCAGACCTATGAGTGCCTTGAAGAACATCTGGAGCTAAAGAAACTGGAAGCACAGCTACAGGAGGTGAAGCAGCAAGCATCCACCGTGCAAGCACAGATGAAGTTGCTTACTGCAATTGATAAAATGAAGTGATCATAGGATCAACGTGTAGTCCAGTAGGAGGTTACTGCCATCCAGAGCAAAGTCATGGAGGTGACACAGAGACTCCAGCCGGTGCAGGACGAAGCCTGAATGCTTTTTGAAGAGATTGAAGGACAAGGCTCACAGTTGGACCAAATAGTCATGATAGTAGAACAGTGCCTGGAAGGGCCTGTTACAGAGCAAGTGATTCAAGAGTTCACCGAGCAGGAAGCTCTGGCGGAGCAGCAAGTTGAGGCAGCTCAAGCTAAGATCGAGGCCTTTGAAACAGCACTGCACGGATCTAAGTGACTCAAGATGAGTCACATGTGAGTTTTGGGGGCTTGTTGGCCCTTGACCAAGTTTTGAGGAAACATTGGTCGTGTTTGACCACTTTTGGGACTTCAACAGGTTGGTCGAAGATGGAGCACCCAGGCGAAGTGGAGATCGCATTATCTCGCTTGTTTTGCTGGCTTGTGGACCCAGAAAAAGGGTTTTTAGGGTTTATGTAACTGGTATGGGATGTCGGCCCATGGATTTACCCATGTTTAGGCCCTTTTGTAAATGTATAAATAGGTAGCTAAGCGATGTAAGAAGTACTAGATTGGCTTAGTGCATAACTACTAGATTGGCTTAGTGCATAGATACTAGAATCAGCTTAGTGCATAACTACTAGATTGGCTTAGTGCATAGCTATTAGAATCAGCTTAGTGCATAACTACTAGTGGCTATGTGCATAGTAGTTTAATATTGGCTCAGTGTAGGAAGTTGTAAGTGCTTTGTGCAGACAGACTGTGTAAGGCTTTGTGCTATTAAGGAGTTGGCTCTGTGCGTTGACTTGATTTTGAGGAAGGTGGATCTAGTGCACAGATCACCTATCCAGTGCAAAGTTGGGCTCTGTTGCTTTGTGCACAGGAGTAGATGAATGTAAGAAGCTTGGAGACTAATAAAGAAGAAGAAGAATTTGGTGGACGTAGCCCCACACTGGGGTGAACCACATATATCATGTGTCTTGATCTACTTTGTGTGATGTTGTTTATGTGGTTATTTGCTTAGTGTTGTTGTTTTTATGTATAAAGAATGCATTTGATGTTGTATCTTAGTGATTAATGGTGTAATTGAATGCGATATCTGAACTAATTCTATGTGCTAAGAGGTTTTAAAGGCTTGATCTTGATTGTTACTACGCTCATCTGTAATAAGGGTTTAACCTGCGATGTGAATAAGGTTCAAGAACTAATGCATGTTTTTGGCTAAGTGCTTTGTTAAGTGTTGTAATCACAGATCTGTGTCCCATCTTGGTTGTAGACACCAGATTCCTACAACCCCCCTGGCCTCTACCTCGGGTGAGACTTCATCTACTTCGCAGGTGTTTTCGAAAGGGTCGGTAGTTAGGGTTTTGTTGGTGCATTGTTGAAGCGTTGAACCCTGGGTCTGCCCCTGTGCCAACAGGTCTATGTCCACCAGAGAAATTTCCAGGTCCTTCCTTTTTATCATCCAACAACATGAAGGGATACAACCTATAGCATACCCGTTGTAACTTCATTTTCTTTCTCTCACAATATACTCTCTTAGAATACAATAATCACACAGAGACACAACTGCAATGCAATTTCCTCGTAAAAGAGGGTTTCATTCTAGGGAAACAAACCCTATCATAACTTCTACTGTCATATTTACGACCTTATAATGAATGGTCCATATTGACTACAAAATTACAATATTTTACAAGGCAATTTTTCCCAATATTTTGCTTCGGGGGTGCTGCCCTCGAATCCCCCGCCGGGGGGGGACTACAAAAGTTTTCCTCACCTCCCTATATCCCCCTCGTGATATTTTTGGGGGGGAAATACCCCCCACACCCCCCTTTTAGGGAATGGGGTCCAAGCACGGTTGAAACAAACCTCTGAATCAGGAAGATAACCAGGCTCCACAACCAACAATCTCCCACTTGGATACTGATCACAACAAATCCACTGTTGTTGTACCTGTTGGACTATACTCCACCTTGGACCTGGAAAATTTATCATCTTCACCTTCATCCTTGAAGACCAACTGAAACTGAGCAGGAACTCATTTTCTCCCCGGTTACTACCTTTGTTAACATTTCTGCAGGATTTTGGCTAGTATGTATATTTTCCAACTTCAAATGTCCATCTTCCAAGACAAATCATATGAAATGATACCTGAGTTGTATATGATTAGTCTTCGAATGGAAGGTTGAGTCCTTTGCAAGATGAATGGCACTCTCACTATCACAGTACAACCTGTTATTCTTCTGCTTCTTTCCCAATTCCTCCATAAACCTCTGTAACCAAATCATTTCTTTACTAGCCTTTGTAGTAGCAACATACTTTGCTTCCATTGTTGAAAGTGCAACAACATTTTTCAGTTTCGAAATCAAACTTATCATTGTTCCACCTACAGTAAAATAATACCATGTGGTGCTCCTCCTACTATCTTTGTTAAAACACACACTAACACTGAGAGGGGGGTTTGAATCAGTGTCTGGAACTTTTGGCTACTTTTCACACTTTCATAGATTAACTAAATTAACTTAATAATATATATGCAGTTCAATTAATTATTCATAAACATGTATAACACAAACTGTATGAAGTAGATAAAATATTACTTTTTTATTTATTTAACTTGAATGAATACAAATAAAATATATCCTTTAATATCTTCAACTTCGGTTGAATATGAGATATCCAACTCTCTCATACAAGACCCAGCTTGTAGTTCTCGGATCCAAATGAGAAATGAGGAATCTAACCCTCATAACAAGACCTGGCTTGTTGATCTCAGATCCAACTGAGATGTGAGGAATTCAATCCACATGACAAGACTCATCTTGTAAATAGGGACCAACCTGATAGAATGAACTTTCATATTCCTTCATATTCCTTTACACTCTCTTCCCTTCATATTCCTTTAATTATATAGTCCCTCAAAGGGTGCCACTTTGAAACAATGTGTCCTTTTGGAATGAAACAATGCACCCCTTCATTTAATTAACACAAATGATATTTTTAATTGAATGACTTTCGTACACCAATTTAGACATTTATTTTCATATGACGATTTTGAAGTAATGGAAATGAATTTTAAAATTCTACGACATGGGTTTTTTGCAGAACATGCCCAATTAGTTGACATGCGCTACTTTTATTAATTGATTTTTGTACACCACTTTAGAAAGTGATTTTCGTATGGAGATTTTGAACTAATGGAAACGAATTTTAAACTTCTACGAAATGGGTTTTTTGTAGAACATGCCCAATTAGCCGACACAATAGAAATTTTCCCAGAAAGTGTGTGAGGTGGTCGTTACAAGCGGTTCTTTAAAGGCAACTTGCCCATATTTTCCTTTCATCATCGGATGTCAGATCGACTTCAGTACATATTACATTTCTGTGAATGTCTAAATAGACCTACACATATCTCCTTTGTTGGTGATTATTTAAACTCAACTTGTAAACATTTTACTTGATGGTTATATTAAAATTGGTTCCCTCTTAGCTGCTAGTCACTAAAGATTTGATTTGGTCTCACCCTTTTTTGTATTTGCTTCCTCATTCGACCGACAAACATATTTTTGGTCGACTCAACTAGGAGAAATTTTGACTTGAGTATTTCAATTCTAGTCGACCCATATTTCTTCAGTTTTGACCCAACTTGTATTTAAGTTTGATTTGACTTCGACCTTTAGGTTACTTATTTCTTGGACCGACTCAACTTGGAAGAAAACCGACTTGAGAAATGTGACTTTGGTCATCTCGACTTGCTTTGGCTGACTTGTATTTCCCGACTCAATTTTCTTTTGACTTCAACCTTCAGTTGGTCAACTTGTCTTCAACTCGTCTTGAAATCTATCGACTTGTCTTCTCCAACTTCCTCCAATCTGTAGACTTGCAGTTGGTTGACTCGTCTTGCAGTCGATTGACTTCTAGATAGTCGACCTTATTGTTGTTTGAATTGACTCAACTTGTGACTTGATGGTGCCAATGCTTCCTCACCAAACATCCACCATTGACATTTTGTCTCAACTTTGGACTCTTCTTCAATTGAGATTTTCTTAATCACTTTTAATTAATCATGTCTTATTAACTTCTTTATTTATGATTTGTATGGATCCTTATTGGATTATCCATTTACCCTTTTTATCTGGACAATTTATTCACAGTTTCTTCTTTTGTGCATGAATGTTAATGACACAATCTCAACCTTATACAATATAGGATGAGTGTATTAATCTCATACAATATATTACTCAATATTATATTTCTATTGATATTAAAGTCACCTTCATAACATTATGTCCAATATTGACAATGCTTGGCATTCAAGTC
>ML835507.1:11365-38031 GCA_009831015.1 Picea engelmannii | reverse complement strand
TAATTACAGGGGAATTACTGCAAAGGGCAAATTTCATATGCACAAATTGGGTTCTTACTGGATTAGCATTATCCTAGCTTACAATTCGTTTAATATGGCAAACAATGTCAAACTCAATATAAGTGTGTTGATTGTGCAGTGAAGAAAACTGCAGTGCTGTAAGAATGCTTACCCTGATTGAAAGATGTCCAACTCCTCACATCATTTTTTTTTATATAAGCTGACCAACAAAACCTATTTAACAATCAACTGTTTTAAAAATTATAAAAATCGTTCATGGGGCTTGGTTGGTAAAGCAGGGATGTTTCTATTTCCCTCCACTAAGGTTCAAATCCACCCAAAGACATGTTAACCACTCGTGGGCCAGCATAAGCAGGCTGCTTATTGTGGTTGGGGTCAGGTGCAAGTCCTGGGTGATTTTGGTGGAATAGATAAACCTAGTGGAAAGGATAGCTTCCCTTAGTGTGTGAGACATGCTTGCTTCATTGTAATAAATTCTCACACTGGGAAAAGTGCTCACTTGCTTGTGTTGACTGGAAGTGTCCATAATTTTTTTATTATAAAATTCGCTGCTATGAATAGTCTAAGTGCAATGTGAACTTACTTTTTCTTATTTAGTCTTCATATAGAGGTTCAAACTGGTATATCATTATCATCAATTATAACGCTGTTGTGGTTTCTGTGAATTGGTAGAGATGTTTAATAATTCTTTCAATCCAGAACTAAAGCTGATTCAAGGATCTTGATTCTTAGCAAGTAATTTTCATATCTCTGACATACCAGATTGGACCTAACAGTAGGAGCTTGTAACTGGACCTAAATGAAAGAGGTCATAAAGAAATGTAAAGATAAAGAACAGTTGGTGAAATCAATTGGATAAACAAAGATCAAATGCATCTTCCAGATTGTATTAGAATAAATTGATAAATGTAAAATTAATGAGGCGTTCCTTTTTTAATTAGGTTTTTTGGACTTATCTCATTTTGTGGCCCACTTTGTTGCCAGATAAATCATCCTTTAAAGCATCCATTTCTTTTATGTAGTGATAATTGGCACAATTATTTGAATAAATCAATTTGGCATTACAGTTTCAAGGCACTATTTTATCCACGTTCAATATCTAGAACATTCTACCATTGTGTAAACTTAATGTAATGGTGGCCTTGATTCAAAAGAGGATCATGATTAAAATGAAATGGTTTGTTGATGGCTTACTACAGGTTCAGATTACAAGTTTAATTGTAAAAATGAAAAGTGGAGAACCATGCTACATGGTTTCTACAGAGGTGGGCAAGAGCTAAAACTGGTTTCGTATTTTTGACATAATAGGGGCATATGAAGTTGGATGAAGATGAAATTTGGATTGTGCTGAGATGGCACATATGCAGACGTGTCCATCAAAAAACAGCCTTAGATTTATCTATTGAATGGAGGAATAGATTACCATGGAAGAAAACAAGAAGTTTTGTTGTTATTTCCGAGAATTGCCAAGTTGTAGAGAAGGCCATCAAAGCCATTCATAAATCTAGTATTTTGCTATCAATGCCATCAATCTAGATATATTCGTGAGATTAATTTAAAGCCAAACAAGAGCCATTTTTTGTTGGTTTTTCCAAGATTGGGTTTCTAGGGTAATCTTCGCGCTATTGTTATGTTCATGATTGTTTACTTCTGTTCTATTTTCTGCAATTAAATTATAGTCTGCAAGTTTTATCACAATCAAATTTAATGCATAACGAAATAGCAAGCATAGTTTTACAATTAAATTAATTCCACATTTTAGAATTCATGTTTGTTAGATGGACACACCATAAGCCTACCATTTATGGATCATATGGTATTAGAACCCAAGTTCAAAAACACTTGATGAACAACTTGTATGGTAAATACTTGTGGTGGATACTGTGAAAATGGAGAAGCATCACTGCAAGGTCTAGAGAAGAGTAGAAGACCAAAAATGACATGGACTTCTCATGAGGAACATGACAAGGATGATCTGGAAGCCAGGTTACTTTGCTGGAGCAGAGCATTGCTACATTGATTGAGATAGTAACACATTTGTTGGTAATGAAGGATAAGGACACTTAACGGAGACTAATCATGAAGAAGAAAAGGGTAACCTAGAAGATTCCAAAGGCAAGAAGCTTGGAGACTTGAGAAATAACAACTCTCTTCCTTCATCTTGTGATATTTCATTTAAGGCTGAAGCGAAACTTAAAATACCAACTTATGATGGTCAAGTTAACGTTAAGAAGTTGAATAGTTGGTTGAAATAGTTAGAAGCTTATTTTGGTATTTGTAAAATAAAAGAATCACAACAAATTTCTTTTCCCTAATTAAATATGTTCGAACATGCTCTGTTATGGTGGAAGAGCTAAGTAGATGCCTTGAGGCTAGGCAAAAAGCCCATGGTTACATAATGGAAGGATTTCAAAGGATTGTTGAAATCACAACTTTATCCCATAGGCTACGAAGAATGACTCATGAAACGACAATACCTTTGGCAAAAGCAAGGACATAGTGTTCAAGAATACATGTTTTAATTCCAGAAGCAATCCATCATGTTGGGTATCTCTTTGGAAGAGCCTGGGGTAGTAGTAATGTACTATGGAGGCCTATTCAGCAATATCCAAAGGCAATTACAATTGTTGAGGGTGGAATGCATAGATGAGGAAAACAAAAACGTTGTCTACATTGAGTTGGACTTCAGGAAGAGGCTATAGCGAAACGACCAAGAAGAGACTAAAGAGACTAGAGGCAAAAAGATTGCAGCCACAACCCAAAAGAGGAAAGATCTTAATAGTCATTACAATCGCTGTGATGTAGGTGGGCACATGGAGGAGAAGTGTTGGAAACTTCATTTGGAATTATCCAAAATGGTACAAATCGAGGAAGGGAGCAATAAAAACTACCAAGGTGAGAGAAATAGAGGTAGAAAGCACATTTGATGTGGATAAAACCATGGTCTGTACCACATTGCAACAACCAAGAGCAAGTGGACATAGATGCACCAATCCAAATCAAAATTCAAATGAAGGATCAAAGGGTAAATGTTTTGTTTGAAAATGTTTCACATTGTAATTTGATTTTTTAATGCTTAGTAGATGAGTTTGTTCTAGCAACTTATGATCTAGTACAACCATGTTCATTGGGTTGTTCATTGGGTTGAATCCAAGAGAAATTTGCCATGAGAATCATCAGGGGATGCAGGATCATGTTTCTCTTTAATGTTGATTATGATGATGAAGTAGAATGTGAAGTTGCACTACTAGATGCATGTGAAGTGATGTTTGTTAGCACAAAATTATGGGTTAGGGATGTGACTTTCTACAAGAAAGAGAACAAATATCGCTTGGTTAAAAATGGTAAGGGTGTAAATGTGAATGAACCTGCACAAATAAGATCTAGCTAGCAAAGGACATACATAGTTTGCAGAAGAAATGAGAAAAGACGGAAACGAGAGAGAGAGAGAACAAAGAATTGTATTAACTGAATAAATG
Organism: Picea engelmannii; assembly: GCA_009831015.1. Classification (NCBI taxonomy): domain Eukaryota; kingdom Viridiplantae; phylum Streptophyta; class Pinopsida; order Pinales; family Pinaceae; genus Picea; species Picea engelmannii. The sequence goes on along the minus strand of ML835507.1, from coordinate 34,531 downwards.
CATGATAAATTACACATGATATGTTATGTATAATTCAACTAATGTGCAATGGAAAAGAAGCCAATGCGCCATAGTGGTGGTCTAGAGTGATCTGGACATGCACTGACAATTATAAGAGTTAATTTCCACCTAGTCTGAGTTAACTAGCCTCTCAGTCTTCAGTTAATTGTCTGAAACATGGTGAAGTGAGGGTAATGCGCTAGTCTGGTGATAATCCCAAGGACAATGCGCATTAGCAGTAATGATCTCAATGCTGCATGGTGATGGTACCAATGTGGCATTAAGACTCCATTCAACTGATCAAATTGAAGTGTGAACTGAAGAGAATATTCTCCTAGAATGTAGGAAAAAGAATATTCTCCCTAAACCATAGGAGACTGAATAATGACTAATAAACATAGGGAAAACCTTAGGGAAAAGAAATCCTAGGTGTGTGTGAAGTATCTCCAACACCCCCCCTGAACATCACTATGGTGAAAATAAAAAGTGGGTCCTGACAAAGAGGCCATGTCAGGTACCCAAATATAAAAGACACACTGAAATAAACGAGGAAAGAGGGAAAACCTCATGGGAAACCCCCCCCTCAAGGTACAATGTATAAAAAAAGAACTCACAGTTGTTAGGCAACCATGTCCTTCACTCTAAGATGACCGTGTAAAGAATGGAACTTCTGCTCAATGAAGGTCTTGGTGAAGATGTCTGCAGTTTGTTCTACTGAAGGACAAAAATGCAGGTCGATGATCCTCTCGTGTATTAAGTCTCGGATGTAGTGCATGTGGATCTCGATGTGTTTCGTTCGCTGCCTCTGAACAAGATCTTTGCAGAACTTCAAAGTGCTCTGGTTGTCACACCAGATGATGATCGGCCAATGGAACTGAATGCCCAACTCAGTAAGAAAATGTTGTAGCCACATAGCCTGAATGATTATGTTAACCACCCCTCTGTACTCTGCCTTGACTGGAGATAGAACAATAGCAGCTTGCTTCTTGCTTGACCAACAGATGGGCCCTAAACCAAGACTGAGTGAGTAACCAGATGTGGACTTGCGATCAATGTTGTTGCCAACCCAGTCAGAATTAGTGAACCTGATGAGGTCCAATGTAGAGGCTACTGCATAGTGAATCTTGTTATCGCGCAATTTGTACTTTCCCAAAAGCCAAAGGCAAGTGAATAATAAATTGGCATAACAGGAGGTTGTCCTATCACTGTCACCTAAACAAGACACCTCTTTCTCTTTAGGAGTAGTACCCTAGGGGAGACGTCCTCGGTGACCTGGGGGTTTGAGAAGGCTAAGGTAAGAGTATCAAGAAAGTACCATCCCTTTCACAGGTCACTCTGATCAGAAAGTCCCAAAGGTTTTAATAAGATGAAACAAAGTATTATTTAAGTGTACCTTCCCAGAATAAGACAACAAGAAAAATACTATTTGCAAGTACCAATTGATGTTAGTGCTTCATAAAACCATAGACTTTGATAAAAAATCATAAGCTCATATAGAAGATGAAGAAACAAAAACATTTATAACAACAATGTATATATAGTAATAGCTTCACAATTATGCCTCAATAAAGCTTCAATAATGACAAAAAATGATAACCTAAACTTGGCAAAATGCTAGTATTTGTCAGAAGCAATAAAGGCAATGTAAAATCAGCGTTAAAAATTGCTTTTAATGTGATTTTGCTGCTGTTATAGATGGCTGTAGCAATCTTTTGCAATAACAAGAAGATAATTAGTAGGTTAGTCCAATCCAAGGTTAGAAATGGTTAGTAAAGATCTTGAAGTCGATGGTTTAAAGTTTGTTTTAGTCAATCAATCACTTGTAAGGTATGAATTAGTGCCTTTAGGGTAAATGGAGTCACTATTGCAATGACAATTCTCAGAGGGAAATAAATGATAATGGGTGAGCTAAAGGAAGAGGGAGGATGGTTGAGGTGTTAGTAACCTAAGGCCTCAATCATCCAAAACCCTAGAAGGAAAACGTTGCTAGGAAGTAGGTAACCCTAGGCCCTAGCGATTTTCCTTCTTCTTTAGGTCAAGCTTGAAATAAAATATGAAATCTTAATGAAACAATAGTACTTGAGTGCTACTAAGGTAGGGCTCTAGTAAATCCTTCAAGGGAGATGTATTCTAGCAAAATCAAGTAGGTGAAAAGTTATTAAGAGAAGGACAATAACATGTGCTTTTCTCCTAGGGTTTCACACTAACAATTTCATAATCTGATAAATGAACAAGTAAATACACCATAACTATTCAAAATAAAGAAGGATTGCAGATTTCTACTTACTTCACCAAGAATAATCTAGTCACAAACCCTAGTTGAAGACTTTCCACCATGAAAATGCAAAAATACACCAAAAAAAGCTCCCTCCAAGAGTTGCACACCACTTAGTTAAGCCAATAAGCCTTAAAAGAGGCCAAATTTCAGACCTCACACTTTTGTGAGTGAAAGATGATGAAAAATATAAGAGATTTTCCCCTTATTTATACAATACAAATGACCTTTAATTACATTTTAGGTCAAAAAAGGCCTTTACATCAAAAATCCAGTTTTACATAAAATTGACAATAAAAACCCTAATTTCATCTTTTTAGGGTGACGTCATGCCCCTCCTAGGGTGACGTTGGGCCCCCTCTTGGAACGTTAGGCCTCCAAAGTGAAACGTTGGGGCTCAAAACCCCTCAGAAATTGCCACACGTGCCAACCAAAGCCGTCCTCATGCCTAAAACACCAACTGGATGACGTCAAGGCTCATAATGATAACGTCAGGGGCCTGCAAGGGCCAACGTCATGGTGGGAGGGAAAGACCCCCCTGGGTCTAGGCCTGCCAAAGTGCCTCTAGTGGAACATCCTCCCTTTTCTCTGGTGCAAGCCTCTAGTATCCCTCTGCCCCTAGCTGGGGTCTCAACATCCATCTGGTGGGATTTTAGCCCCATGGAGGTCCTAGCTAATCATATACCCATATGTACCTGTCCGTCGGGCATGGTCCTGCAACAACAACAAGTACGCCCTCCATGGGATCATAAGTCACAGGGATCATAGAAATGTCAATCACATCTAATAATCAAGTTACCCAAACATGTGCATCAAACCCCCCTTTTCCCAGACAAATGTTCAAAGACGTTATGCTATTTAACATGCCAATTTTGGAGAGGGTCTCATGATTTCCTATTGGGACAATTCTCCTCAGGTGTGGGGTGTTTCCAGGTGAAAACCAATCCAGGTCATGTAAATGCATGAGATGGTGTAGGGGATGTTTGGGCAAGGGGTGAAGTGATAATAGGGAAATGCAGGTCTTACCTGTGGGTGCCTCTGTATAGGGTGAGATGCACCTTGTCATGGATGTAATTGTTTCCTATCCCATTCAATTCATTTTTACTCTTTGTCTTATTTCTTTTTCTTTCAAGAGAATAGCTGGAGGACACTGTCCTGGCATGATGACCAGTGGTGACATTACCCACAAGCATTTCACGGAGATGAGAAGGTTGGCTCATGATGAGACCCCCTTTATCTTGGCTATGCCACTAAGAGCTACTACCCCGGCATGGTGACCAGATGAATAATAGTGTCATACCGCTACATGCCCATGGACCTAATAGGTTGGCTCATGATGAGACCCCCTATCCACCAGCTAGGTCTTGAGTTTTATTTTATTTTATGGGTCCCCCCTTTTTTTCTTGCTGAGAAGCCTTTTATTTCTTTCTTGAGGATCCCTGGGCGAAGCATCTCAAGGTTTGATCTTGGCTTTTAACTTTTTCCAACTACTTTTACCCTCTGGGACTTTATCCCCTTCTTCCCACAAGGCAAGGTACAACCCTTACTAGCTTGGCAAACCCAATGCCTGAACCAATGTAGGGGATAGATGAGAGGGAAAATGATGAAAAGTGACAAGTATGGAAGGAATGGACAATGACCTTTCATAGACCCACCCAGTGGCAACTCATCCCTAAGGGAACCAACTTACTAGGGCACTCTGTCATCCCCCCAGGTATGGACAAGTTAAAAGGCATAATTTCCAAGCAAACATCATGAAGCAAAAGAGATTTCAATGCACATATTCAAATGTTTTGAGAATCAGAGTGACACATACCATGATACCCATACTCATTACCTCATGGAGCAAGACCCACTGCTACTTCAGAACCATGTCAATGGGATGGATGTTATTGCTGTTGATAGATGGGAGGCATTGAAGAAAGGATGGACCCTCCAGGGCCAAGCTCAAGTCAATATGGCTCTCGGTAATCCATGTCTAGGACCTATGGGCCTCAAGACATAATCTCCTCAGTTATCCCTAGGATAGGGGATAACATCTGGCTCCAACTCGGGGACATGTGCTCATCGTAGAGCGCATGAGAACCTCATCATCTCTGGTATTACCCGTGTCCTACTAGATCTCAACAAAAATGATCAGTAAACTCTTGGGGTGGTGATATCACCCCTAGCTCATATATGATAAAATGAAATACAAGTAAGCAATCATATATACAAATGGAAATACAACTATTCTAGCATGAAATGCAGATGGTATATACAATGAATGCAAATGCCTACCTACTTACCTTTACTTACCTGTGAAGTCAAGTCTTTTCCCCTTGATGGGGTTTGAGGAGGTGTCCATTAACCGATAATGGATGTCTTCTTCCTTCCAACGTGGATAGATAGTAGGCATAATTGACTGACTTCATTCTGACTCTAAAAGGTCCAAGACAAAACTGGGCACTCCCTTGGACATTAGTAGGCTCTCCCTTATTTGCATCCCACATCCAGACCGTATCTCCCTCTTGGTAATCCTTTGTCTTAAATTTGGTTGTTTCTTGTATAACTCTAGTAGATTGTCTTGAGGGAGGAGGGTGGGATTCTGTTGTGAAGACTTCCTGCTGGGATGGTCTGATCAATATGTCATCTTCTCCTTTCTTTAATAACTTTATAATCCCAACTTCTTTGTCCTTGTATTTGTCTAGGAGTTGTTGATACTTGTTGGACCTTGACCAAGTTTTGAGGAAACCTTGGTCAGGTTTGGACCACCTTTTGGACTTCGACGTGAGGGTTGAATATGGAGCGCCATGGCGAAGCTGAGATCATGGATCTCATTTGTTTTGTAGGCTATGTGGACCCAACAAGGGGTTTTTTAGGGTTTTGTAATGGGTTATGGGATGTCGGCCCATGGGTTTACCCATGTTTAGGCCTTTTTGTAAGGAATTGTAAAAGTATAAATAAGTAAGATTGTAAGGTAGAAGAAGCTAAGCGACGTAAGAGCGAAGTCTTGTTAGCTAAGTACAAGTAGTTTTGAGTTTCTTTGTGCATCATAATGTGTATGTAAGGCTCTGTGCTCAGTAGAGAAGTTGGCTTTGTGCCTTGACCTAGTTTTGGGAAGGAGGATTTGGCGCTCAGTGCACAAGTCTCCTGTCTAGTGCGAAGCTTGGATTTGTGGCTTAGTGCACATGAGCGGATGAATGTAAGAAATTAAAGAATAATAAAGAAGACGAAGCAGTTGGTGGACGTAGCCCCACACTGGGGTGAACCATGTATATATTGTGTCTTTGGTGTGCTTTGTGTTGTGTTGTGCTTATCATTTAGTGCCCTTGTTATTATGTATGATAGATAGATCTGATGTTGCTTAGTTCTTTACTTGTGTTAAGGATGAATGGATGTTAGATCTAGTGCTATGGGTATATTTCCATTTGTTACTGCACTAATCTATTCTCAGATATGTTCTGTGATGTTAATAAGAGAAATGGACTAATGCATGTCACCTTCTAAGTGTTGCTAGAATACTTTGCGAAGTGCTATTATCATAGATATGTGTCCTAGCTTGGTTACAGATACCTGAGTCTTGTAACCCCCCTTGCTTCTACCTCAGGTGAGACTTCGCTTGCTTCGCAGGTGTTGCCGAAAGGGCCGGTAGTTAGGGTTTTGTTGGTGCGTTGTTGAAGCGTTGAACCCTGAGTCTGCCCCTGTGCCAACAAATGGTTCCATTGTCGGGACCTGAAACTGTGATTGCTGGGAACTGAAGTAAAGAGAAGAGAATCTATGTGCGTAGATCCGCTGTTGAAGTGCGCAATACTCTACTTGACTTGCGAAGCTTTGTGCTAAGAAAGTAAGTTGATCTAAATAAAAGAGGTAAGATCTTAAAAGAGGTAAAGCTTTGTGCTTTGATAAGAGTAAGATAAGTGACAATTTTTGTTTCAAAAACATGAATTTAAGTATGTTTAATAGATTCTGTCCTAGTCTGAAATCTAGGGCGCGACTGGAAGAAAGAGTTGATCTAAGTAAAGCTAATAGAAATGAAGAAAGATATGTTATTCCTAGGCATAGAAATAATTTTTGGATTAATAAAGTGGATGTAGGAACCTAGAAAGAATTTTTGTAGATTGCAAGTCTAGCACTATGATCCTAGTGCGCAGTACAAAATAGGTTGGGGAACATATAAAATAAAGAGAGGAGTGACACTATGTTATAACTGCAGAAGACCATGACATCTTGCTAAGGAATGCCCTGGTACAGGTCCTATTTGTCTTTGTTGTAAAATTTTTGGTCATGAGGTTGAGGATTGTCCAAGGATGTTTTCTAAAGTTGAAAGGATGAACACGAGACAAGAAAAATATGAAGAAAGTCAAGAGACTAAGAGCATGTCAGAAAATCATAAAGAGAAAGAATCAGAGAAAGCTCAGATTATGTTATCACAATTGAAAGAAACAATGAATGATCACAAAGATGTTAGCTTACCACAGATCCTGAAAGTAAAACAACGCATAAATACAAGAATAGAAGACTTCGACATAGACTGTGTCTTGGATGAGGAAACACAAGTGAATATTATGACAAAAGATACTTGGGAAATTTTGGAAAGCCTACTGTGGTATCTTCATTGGGAAGGATAAGCTTGTTTAAAGGTAAGATGATAACCCTATGTGGAAGAGTTACTAATGTACCTATTATTATCCATGGAACATCGACTGAAGAGGAATTTGAAGTCATTATGTTTGTTGAGAACATCGCCCCTTTCCCACTTTTGTTAGGAAATATTTGGATTGAGAAGGATCAGATCAGAAGGAAACCAGAGGAAGAAGCTACAGAAAAGAAAAAAACAGAACTAAGGGATCTCATAGCTAGAAAAATAGACCAAATAATAGCAGAACGAGAGGATAAGTCGAAGCAACAGAAGGCAAGAGAATTAACTAGCAAGGTTGAAACAATGCAGGAAGGTTTGAAGGGCCTATCCATGTAAGAAAGAATTATATCCACCCAGGAAGTAGTAAGAAAAGGGATATTAACTTCGGACCCTTCGAGAACACATCAGCAGTGCGAAGTCACTGCGCTAGGAGAAGATAAGAACAAGAATGGAAAGAGGATTCCAGAAACGGTTAGAAAGACTCAGATCACAGGAAAGAAGGAAAGGAAGCTCAGTAAAAAGAAGGCCAAGTTAGAAAAGCTACAGGAAGCTACATAGAACAGATGGAAGAATTCATAGACTAGAACCTCGTAGGAGGCAGGTTCATAGGATTTGAACCTCGCCAGAACAGTAGGACCGCGCAAAAAGGGACTTTGCCCTGGAGAAGCTATATGACTGTTGGAGGCACCCCGCCCGTTAGAACAACGCTCCAAAACGGCTAGAAAACACATTTATGGGTGGATGGACCGCTTTTGGGACGTTGAGACCGCACCATAATGGATAGATTCACATTGATGGAAGCATTCCTGCCCGTTGGAAGAATCTGTTACGAGGCCCCGCTTATTTAACCTGTTGGACGCTGCGTCGGGACCACTTTTTACCACCCGTGATTATCAGAGTCAAGAAGAGAATTGATTGTGTATTGAGTTGTCTTATCTAAAGCTAGACGTTGTTTTCCGTATGTCTACCCCGCTTATCCATTTTCCTACCTTGCCCTGCATGTTTAACAATGAGAATGTCGTGCGAACCCACTGAGTTAGAGAAGTCCTTCGAGGAGGTTCTTAAGAAGTTCATGGCTGATAGAGCTATGTCTGAAGGAGTACAAGCATCGTCGACCAGGGGATTGTAGGCTTCCCCTTCGATTGGACGTTGTCCTGGCCATGTTAGCCCCACGACTGAGCATTGAAATAAGCATCACAATGATATGGCTAATGTGAAGCAAATCTCGTCAATCTTACCAGAGTATATCCCACCATTGGCTGGCGCAGTTAACCGCGACATCATCCCACATGACTTTGAGTACACTTTGATCACCGCGTATATCCCGAAAGGAATATGCGTAGTTGGGAGTCAGTTAGCATAGATCTCACCACTGAAGAACAACGACTTTAATCTCGGTGACATAAATAACTATGCTATGCTCACACCCCACCAATACTTGACATAGACAACTGGGAAGAAGACGTGTCTGGTCTCCCAACCATGGATTAAGGAGCTCGCGTAGTCCACTGTGCTAAATGTGATGAAGATTCCCCATTTTGGCCGTCACCAGGAGGTTAACGCTTGCGTTAAACTCCTCTTTTCATGCTACCATGGCAGATACTCGTGGCTCGACCGACGGATTACTGTGGATCCAACGCTCATCCACTTGATTACATGATTAATCATGAAGGGACCTGACCCTCAGCAGTTTTACCCAGGGAATACCTCAGACCGCTCCCTGGCACAACACATCAAGGAGTCTTACGACGAATTTGAAAAGGGAAAGCGAGGCTACAAGGTAGCCTCTATCCAGGATGGTGCAGTGTGCCTCGCTTGCCAACTCATAGCTGGCAAGCTTGTAAGAAAGAACCGCCCCACACAGGTCACCGGGTTTGTGGTGGAACTCTCACGAAAATGTGTTGAGGGCATGCAGATGAATTGGGAGAGTTACCTCGTCAATGAACTTGAGAAGGACTGCCGCGAAGCTCAGGATCAGGGATATGAGTTCCTTTTCAACTGGATGATCGTGTTGATCACATTTATCACCTGGAAAATGCCCGAGGGAGCCACCTTTCCAGAGATCGAACCATCAGAGTTGTTGGCCTCTAGGTTTTCTACCTTGTGGTACACCAACGACATGTCGAAGAAATGGAAATCGAACGCTGTGTTCCATGCATATTATCAACAACTGAAGGTTGCCATCGAACCATTTCCGTGCATGACACTACGCACCCTGCACCAGTACAGACCGATAGCCAAGTTCCACGTAGATTGACATTTTATCTATATCATTGCGCTCAAAGACAAGAGCAAGGAAGAGTCACAATCATATTACAAGTTGACAGATGAAGACATGGAGCAGATCATGAAGGAGTGGCCGAAGGAGTTCCTCGCACCTGTTTCCGACGCAGAACTATTCGACACTGACATCATAGGAAGCCCCCTAGTCACCCGGGTCGAGCATGTCGGACAATCCAATACGAAGAAGAAGAAGAAGCAGGAAGAAGTCCATAATATAAAGACTGATGAGGAAGACAATGCTTCTAAAGAAAATGGATCTGGATCGCTAGGAGGAGGAGATGAAGCAAATGGAAAATGAGGAGGGGATGAAGGAGAAAAGCAAGGAGAAGGCGAAGCTACACTGGCGAAAGATCCCCCTATTGAAATAGTAATACCACAGAAGAGGAAGGTTTCTCCGTAGAAACCTTCGGCAAGAAAGAATACGCGTGCTAGCAAGCCCCAGTTAGAGGCCACACTCATGGAGGATGACATCAACTTGGTCCGTGGAGCCATGGAGGATGCTTCCGAGGATATCTTGTAGAGATATGGAGTGAAACAAGAGGAGCTGTATGGAAGGGTCGAGAAGTAACTGAAGGAAATACACCAAGCTATTCAATTGATCCACGCAGTACCTACTGCGCCTTCTTCATCACAGGTTGCAGAACTGGGGGATGAACCAACCCAATTAAGAAGACTTGCAGATGCGACAAAGGTTCGACTTCATAAATTCCAAGAAGAATAGGGGAAGGCTATAGAAGCCTTGAAAAAAGAAAAAGAGGAAGTCTTAGAGCAATTACGCGTAGCACGATACTGCGTAATCACCTATGAAAATGAAAAAGAAGTGTTTCAGGCGATGGTCCAGGAGGAAAACGTCCAACTACAGAGAGAAAAGGAGCAGTTGCTCACAGAACAAGCCATGGTTAAAGAAGTTGTGAGTAAAGCATGTCACTCTCCGCCGGGCTTGGCACTGGAGGAACATGAGTTGGTCAAGGCTCAAGTGGTGAAGCTTGCTGAGACCATCCAACAACTTCAAGCGAGGATAACGGAGTTGGAGATCCAAGCAGTACCAAGCACCCCATAGTAGGTGTGTGACCAGAGGGAGGAAGCCGCTAAGAACATAGTAGTAAGGATCAGAGCCCTCGCCTCAGAATGAAAACAACTGAGCGATAGAAATACACAGACTTATGAACGCCTCATAGAAGATCCAGAGTTGAAGAAACTGGAAGCACAGTTACAGGAGGCGCAACAACAGGCCTTCTCCGTGCAGGCGCAGATGAAGATGTGCACTGTTGTCGAGAGAATGAAAAGATCACTGGAACAACACATGGTACGACAATAGATTACTGCCATCCAGGGCAGGGTAATGGAAGTCACAAAGAAACTACAACCTGTGCAAGATGAATCCCACAAGGTGTTTGAATAAATTGAAGGACAAGGTTCAAAATTAGACCAAGTGGTTGCGACAACCGAACAATGCCTGGAAGGGATTGTTATAGAGAAAATGATCCAAGAGCTTGTTGAGTAGGAGGCTCAGGTGAAGCAGCAAGTCGAGGCAGCTCGAGTGAAGCTAGACGCCTTCAAAGCAACATTACCCAGACCTGAGTGACTCGAGACGAGTCACAGGTGAGTGTTGGGGGCATGTTGGCCCTTGACCAAGTTTTGAGGAAACCTTGGTCAGGTTTGGACCACCTTTTAGACTTCGACGTGGGGGTTGAAGATGGAGTTCCATGGAGGAGCTGAGATCGCGGATCTCGCTTGTTTTGTGGGCTATGTGGACCCAACAAGGAGTTATTTAGGGTTTTGTAATGGGTTATGGGATGTTGGCCCATGGGTTTACCCATGTTTAGACCTTTTTGTAAGGAATTGTAAAAGTATAAATAAGTAAGATTGTAAGGTAGAAGAAGCTAAACGATGTAAGAGCGAAGTCTTGGTAGCTAAGTGCAAGTAGTTCTGAGTTTCTTTGTGCATCATAATGTGTATGTAAGGCTCTGTGCTCAGTAGAGAAGTTGGCTTTGTGCCTTGACCTAGTTTTGGGAAGGAGGATCTGGCGCTCAGTGTGCAGGTCTCCTGTCTGGTGTGAAGCTTGGCTTTGTGGCTTAGTGCACAGGAGCAGATGAATGTAAGAGATTGAAGAATAATAAATAAGACGAAGCAGTTGGTGTACGTAGCCCCACACTGGGGTGAACCACGTATATCTTATGTCTTTGGTGTGATTTGTGTTGTGTTGTGCTTATCATTTAGTGCCCTTGTTATTATGTATGATAGATAGATCTGATGTTGCTTAGTTCTTTACTTGTGTTAAGGATGAATGGATGTTAGATCTAGTGCTATGGGTATATTCTCATTTGTTATTGTGTTGATCTATTCTCAGATATGTTCTGCGATGTTAATAAGAAAAATGGACTAATGCATGCCACCTTCTAAGTGTTGCTAGAATACTCTGCGAAGTGCTATTATCACAGATTTGTGTCCCAGCTTGGTTACAGACACCTGAGTCCTGTAAACCCCCTTTCTTATACCTCGGGTGAGACTTCGCCTGCTTCACAGGTGTTGCTGAAAGGGCTGGTAGTTAGGGTTTTGTTGGTGCTCTGTTGAAGCGTTGAACCATACCATCTACAATCAATTGTTGCTTTGCCAAGATAGCGCTAATGTCTGAGGTAGGTTCAACATTGTGGATTATCTTAGGTTTAGCATCCATTGTGACTCTTGGGGCAGAGAAAGGATTGACTATAGATGATGATAGATTGTCTTCAATCCTTGTAGCTACCTCTTAGGCTTCTTGGATTGTTTTAGGGGATTTATATTTAAGGAGATATCCCAACTGTCCTGTAAAGGATTTGGTATAAAGAAAGAGAAGGAAACTATCGGAAGGATGATGGCTCATTGGGATCTTCTACATCAAATTTTCAAATTTATCATGGAATTCTCTAATGGTTTCATTCTCTTGTTTTGTGAGGTTATTCATCCTTATGAAAAACATGTTGGGGTCTTCCTTGACACTCCATCGCTTGAGGAATATTTCCTCCAATCTATCCATGGTTTTAATACTATCATCGGGGAGACCATTGTACCAACGTCTAGCGCCATCATGGAGGGTAGCAGAGAACAATTTCATAGCTAGATCCTCAGCATCATCACTGATGGGATGAAGTATAAAGAAGGCCCAAAAGTTACTCATATGATCCTCGACACTGACTAAATCATTACCAATGAATTTAGGTAACCATTTCTCATACTTAGGGGGAATTTGCCTAGGGTATCCTGGTATACTTGTCATGTCTAACGGTTTGAAGAGCTTGGATGACCATTGCTTTTGGTTATTAGCTTGGTTTGGATTCACAGTCTGAGTTCCCGCGCTAGACATTGTGTTCAAAGGAATATTGCCTCCAAATAATGATTTTACTATAGGATAATTTCGAGGAGGTTTTCTTCTAAAGGACTTGGGAGGGTTGGTATGCCTCCCTGAGGTTTGTGGAGTGGCTAGATAATTTTCTTGAAACTATCAAATAGATGAGGGGATCACCCTCAGTGGAGTCGCCAGGTAAGATTTGTAAAGTAAATTCTTTTGAGGAAAGGCTTACCGAAAAGTGTTGTCTTTAAGGAGAATTGACTCAGTGTTCCCCGGAAGCAGCGCCAAAATGTTATCGCGCAATTTCTACTTGCCCAAAATCCAAAGGCAAGTGAACAATAAATTGGCGTGACATGAGGTTGTCCTATCACTGTCACCTAAACAAGACACCTCTTTCTCTTTAGGAGTAGTACCCCAGGGGAGACGTCCTAGGTGACCTGAGGGTTTGAGAAGGCTAAGGTAAGAGTATCAAGAAAGTCCCACCCCTCTCACATGTCACTCTAATAAGAAAGTCCCAAAGGTTTTAATAAGATGAAGCAACATATTATTTAAGTGTACATGCCCATAACAAGACAACAAGAAAAATACTATTTGCAAGTATCAATTGATGTTAGTGCTTCATAAAACCATAGAATTTCATAAAAAAACATAAGCTGATGATGACTCTGTGTTTTTCCTGTTTTTCTAATGCCCAAATCTCTTTTGCATATGGAATTTATATGCTCTATGCTTTTATTTAGCTCTTTTTAAAGGTATTATCAGGTTTTGTGCATCAATTCGCCATGGAACAACATGAAGTATGTGCAATCGATGTTTTGTAATGATTTTATGTTAATTTATCTTCCATTGAGTGATTACGATTTCCTAACATCTCTTGTTTTCTTTCAACATGCAAAAAACATGATCCAACTCTCCATCTAGTCCTTCATCTGGACCTTCATACGGAACTGTTCCAGGAAGCAAACTTCGAGCTTAATATGTGGGAGTATGAAGTTGAATAAGAAAAATACGACACATGGGTTTTTTGCATAATATGCCTAATTAGGTCTCACTCAGGCAGTTTCCTGAAATTGTGGATGGATTGAGAGAAGTTTGTGGTCGTCGATTCATAATCCAGTCCTCCATCCGACACTCGATCCGTCACTCAGAGCACAGTGGAGTTGGCGGTTGGCATATTGGCGTGCTTTGATGGGCGAATCAGGAACATGGGTTTTCTGCCCACTCATGGCCTCCATCTATGGAGCTCGTCACATCCAGACATGGGTAGTTGCAGCGGTCGCTATTTTGAGCGCACGAGTTTGTTGGGAAAGATGCTTTCTGTTAATGGAATTTAATGTATTTTTGTTTTTAGAGAGTGTCGACCCTTGCAGTGGTCGAACTCTCAAGCTATGTATAACTCTATAAATACTTGTTGCATATGCCACAAAGAGGGACAATTTTTTATTTATAGACACAAGCATTATCTTCAAATTGGTTGTAAAATCTATTTTTGATGATCAATACCAATGTTGTGTTAATTCTGTGACTGCGTTTTTCTAGTGAAGTAGTGCCACGACCTTCTGGGGGGCCCACCAATGGTCTGGTTAATTGTTCATATCAATATATAGTTGTATTTTCATATTTTTCTTTTATCACTTACAAATTTCGAATTGCTTGCTAATTCATATCATGCGCATATCTTTGTAATTTCAAATTACTTGCTGAGATCGTATCACTGAATATCTCTTCTAACTTGTAGTTTGCTTCCTGAACTATGTGTGTAGCACAAAGCATGTTTGGATGTCCATGTTTACTTGTTTATACTTAGTTTCTTAACACTTTTCTTGCAGGCTGTAATTCATTTATTTAGAGGTTGTTTAATTATGCTATCATGTCTTTTTTCTCTTTGTTTCATAAAGATGTAAATCACTTTGAAAAGTATCTATTTAGACAATGTTCATTTATTAAGTTGTAATTTTCAAATACCCTCTGTAGATTTTCTTAACTTGTTAATCTTGTTTTTAGCATCAACATGATAAGATAGAAGTTGATTTTGAGTTATGATTTTCAATGATATCATAGTTATGAATTTGAATTATGATTTTTAATTAGAACTAGTTATGAGTTTATAGGCTTGCATGAATTATTAATTATGTACATAGTATTTTCCAACATCAGATTAGTGTAAGGATAATTAGAGTATTAATTATGAATTATTAATTCTCTTTGCACAAGGTTTTTAGACTGCAACAAATTAATGTAAGGATAGGGTTTGCTCCCTGTAAGATAAGAGTAATTGTGAGTTTGTCTTAATATAGGGTTCAATTTGAAGAATCAATGTTGAAGGAGTGTTTACTTATTCAAAGATTTCTTACTTATTCAAAGAGTTGCTTGCTTAGACTAATGGTTCATAGTTATAGATTGCTCTTCAAGACTTGATTACTTAGAATAATGAGTTCACCATTCATAGCTGTAGATTACTTTGTAAATTTAAAGTAAAACTCTTCATTATTTGAGTTTGTTGGCATTAGATTAGATTAGACTAGACTAGGCTAGATTAGATCTCTAGACCTGCACATATAGTGCTGGAACCCCGAAGCTTATGAGCCCCGGGTTGACAATTTAATGTCGAAATAGATAGCATATATTTCACTCGATAGCTGATATAGAAGATGAAGAAACATAAATATTTATAACAACAATGTATATATAGTAATAGCTTCACAATTATGGCTCAATAAAGCTTCAATGACCACAATGATAACCTAAACTTGGCAAAATGCTAGTATTTGTCAGAAGCAATAAAGACAATGTAAAATCAACTTTAAAAGTTGCTTTTAAGGTGATTTTGCTGCTGTTATAGATGTCTGTAGCAATATTTTTCAACAACAAGAAGATAGTTAGTAGGTTAGTCCAATCCAAGGTTAGAAATGGTTAGTAAAGATCTTGAAGTAGATGGTTTAAAGGTTGTTTTATTCAATCAATCACTTGTAAGGTATGAATTAGTGCCTTTAGGGTAAATGGAGTCACTATTGTAGTGACAATTCTTAGAGGGAAATAAATGATAATGGGTGAGCTAAAAGAAGAGGGAGAATGGTTGAGGTGTTATTAACCTAAGGCTTCAATCATCCAAAACCCTAGAAGGAAAAAGCTGCTAGGAAGTAGGTAACCCTAGGCCCTAGTGATTTTCCTTCTTCTTTAGGTCAAGCTTGAAATAAAATATGAAAGCTTAATGGAGAAATAATACTAGAGTGCTACTAAGGTAGGGATCTAGTATATCCTTCAAGGGAGGTGTCTTCTAGCAAAATAAAGTAGGTGAAAAGTTATTAAGAGAAGGACAATAACATGTGCTTTTCTCCTAGGGATTCACACTAGCAATTTCATAATCTTATAAATGAACAAGTAAATACACCATAACCATTCAAAATAAAGAAGGATTGCAGATTTCTACTTAATTCACCAAGAATAATCTAGTCACGAGCTCTAGTTGAAGACTTTCCACCATGAAAATGTAAAAATACACCAAGAAAAGCTCCCTCCAAGAGTTGCACACGACTTAGTTCAGCCAATAAGCCTTAAAAGAGGTCGAATTTCAGACCCCACACTTGTGTGAGTGGAAGATGATGAAAAATATAAGAGATTTTCCCCTTATTTATACAATACAAATGACCTTTAATTACATTTTAGGTCAAAAAATGCCGACATGGCCAGTTTACATCAAAAATCCATTTTTACATAAAATTGACAATAAAAACCCTAATTTCATCTTTTTAGGGTGTCGTCATGCCCCTCCTAGGGTGACGTTGGGCCCCCTCTTGGAACGTTAGGCCTCCAAAGTGAAACGTTCGGGCTCAAAATCCCTCAGAAACTGCCACACGCATCAACCAAAGCCGTCCTCATGCCTAAAACCCCAACTGGATGACGTCAAGGCTCAAAATGATGACGTCAGGGGCCTTCAAGGGCCAACGTCATGGTGGGAGGGAAATACCCCCTTGGGTCCATGCCTTCCAAAGTACCTCTGGTGGAACATCCTCCCTTTTCTATGGTGCAAGCCTCCGATATCTCTCTGCCCTTGGCTGGGGTCACAACATCCATCTGGTGGGATTTTAACCCCATGGAGGTCCGAGCTAATCATCTCCCCATATGTACCTGTCCGTTGGGCATGGTCCTGCAACAAAAAAAGGTATGCCCTCCATGGGCTCATAAGTCACAGGGATCATAGCAATGTCAATCACATCTAATAATCAAGTTACCCAAACATGTGCATAAAATCCCCCTTTTCCCAAACAAATGCTCAAAGACATTATGCTATTCAACAAGCCATTTTTGGAGATGGTCTTAGGATATCCTATTGGGATAATTCTTGTTAGGTGTGGGGTATTTCCAGGTGAAAACCAATCCAGGTCATTTAAATGCATGAGATGGTGCAGGGTATGTTTGGGCAAGGGGTGCAATGATAATAAGGAATTGTAGGTCTTACCTATGGGTGCCTCTGTAGAGGGTGAGCTGCACCTTTTCATGGATGAAATTGTTTCCTATCCATTCAATGCCTTTTTAATCTTTGTCTTATTGATTTTTCTTTCAAGAGAATAACTAGAGGACATTGTCCTGGTGTGGTGACCATTGGTGATAGCATTACCCATAAACATTTCACGGAGATGAGAAGGTTGGCTCATGATGAGACCCCCTTTCTCTTGTCTATGCCACCAAGAGACACTACCCTGGCGTGGTGACCAGATGAATAGTAGTGTCATACCGCTACATTCCCATGGACCTAATAGGCTGGCTCATGATGAGAGCCCCTATCCACCAACTAAGTCTTGAGTTTTATTTTATTTTATGGGTCCCCCCTTTTTTTCTTGTTGAGAATCCTTTTATTGCTTTCTTGGGGATCCTTGGGCGAAGCATCTCAAGGTTTGATCTTGGATTTTAAATTTTTCCAGCGACTTTTACCCTCTGGGCCTTTATCCCCTTCTTCCCACATGGAAAAGTACAACCCTTACTAGCTTGGAAAACCTAATGCGCGAACCAATGTAGGGGATAAATGAGAGGGAAAATGATGAAAAGTGACAAGTATGGAAGGAATGGAAGATGACCTTTAATAGACCCACCTAGTGGAAACTCATCCCTAAGGGAACCAACTTACTAGGGCATTCTGTCACCCCCCCAAGGTATGGACAAGTTAAAAGGCATAATTTCCAAGCAAACGTCATGAAGCAAGAGAGAATTCAATGCACATATTCAAATGTTTTGAGAATTAGAGTGACACATACCGTGATACCCAAACTCATTACCTCATGGAGAAATACCCTCTGCTACTTCAGAACCAGGTTGATGGGATGGATGCTGCTGCAGCTAATAGATGGGAGGCACTGAATAAAGGATGGACCCTCCAGAGCCAAGATAAAGTCAATATGGCTCTCGTTAATCCATGTCTAGGACCTGTAGGCCTCGAGACATAATCTCCTCAGTTATCCCTAGGATAGGGGATAAAAAAACCCAAAGGTGATGGTGCCCTGTACGTATTGAAGGATAATATTTGCATCCTTCCAATGTAGCTCATGCGACTCTTGCATGAACTGGGACACTGCTCCAACTACATAGGAGAGGTCTATCCTAGAGTGTGTGAGATAGAACAAGCTCCCCACTAGTTGTCTGTATAGTGTTCTGTCCACCATTGGAGTGTCCCCTCCATCCTCAAGTCTGACTCCTGATAGGAAAGGAGTCGGGGAAGACTTGTAGTCTATCATGTGTAATTTCTCGAGGAGTTCTCATGCATACTTGGCCTGAGATAGTCTGATGCATGATGTATCCTGACAGATCTCGAGACCAAGGAAGAAATGTAGCAGACCCATGTCCATCATCAAGAACCTGTCATGCAGAATCCTCTTGACTGCAACAATCGCCGAAGTCAAGCAATCGATGATTAACAAATCATCGACATACATAAATAGGAGTAGAAGTGAATCCGTCGTCTCAAGCATGTAAACGTTCGGGTCTGAATTACAACGTACAAAGTTCTATGACAACATGTAGGAGTCCATATTGGCATACCATGCCCTCGGGACCTGCTTGAGGCCATAAAGTGTCTTCTTCAGTCGATAGGCCAAAGATGAATCCTACATGAAGCCCTAGGGCTGCTGCATATAGATCTCCTTAGAGATATCACCGTGAAGAAATGCATTCCTCAGATGCATTTGATGGAATTCCAATTCCCTGGCTACCGCAATGGAAAGTGCCAAGTGTATGTAATCCATCTTCGCTACTGGAGTGAAAGTCTCGTCATAGTCAATGCCGTGCAGTTGCTGAAAGCATTTGGCAACTATCCTGGATTTTTATCTGCTAACCTGTCCATCTGCTGTGCTCTTGGTCATGTAGACCCATCTGCACCTGACAAGTTTCCTTCCTGAAGGAAGGGGAACCAGATCCCAAGTCTGGTTCTCTAGGAGGGAGTTGTACTCCTCCTGCATGGAGGATTCCCAACAACCTCACCATAGGACTGTGGATCTGAAGACTGAACCAAGAAAAGATGTCCAGGTGGCATCGATTCAATGGCAGTGAGTGCAAGAGGAGGATCCTTGAAATTAGATCGATTCCTCCCAGTATCAGTTGGATCTCCAACAAGATCTCCTGCATCCTGAAGAGTATTCTTGGCCCACTTGGGCCTCGAATTTGGCTCTGCATCTGTGTGCACTTACTTTGCATATGACTATACTAACTCGGTATCTGAATCATCTAAATCCTATGAATCAAAACTCTCATCTGAAGAAGATTCGACATGTGCATGCTCATCATCTCTGACAGGTGGAAGAATAAAAGTGTCTGCATTCTTGAGGTGCATGCGAGATACTTTCCTGGAATTGGACACTACGCTAAATAATGAGCCGGTCAGTGGAGGGATCAATGAGTCTGTATCCCTTCACACCGTCAGGGTCTCCAACAAAAATACACTTTGTACTTTGTGGATCAAGTGCCTTCCTCTTCTTAGAGGGAATCCATGACCATGCACGTGAATCGAAAATATGAAAGTGGGTCACTTCGAGTTTGAGGTTTCTACAAGACTCGAAGGGGGTCTTATCCTTGACAAATCTATGGGGGGATATGTTTTGGATGTAGTTCGGATAATTAAGTGCTTCATCCCATAATCTCTATGGAAGTGACTTTTCATGCAACATGCCATCTCTTTCAGGGATCTATTTTTCCTCTCAGTAACTTCGTTTTGTTGCGGAGTATAAGGAACTATGTGCTGCAACTGAATCCCATCCTCAAGAAAAAGATTATGTATCTAATGGTTGACATACTCCCTCCCATTATTTGTTCGGAGGACTTTGATCTTCTTTCCTGACTGTGTCTCAACAAGGGCTTTGAAATCTTTGAGGTGTTGAAATACCTTATATTTTTTCATGAGAAAGAAAGTCCAAGTATGGTGTGAGAAATCATCAACAAAAATGAGCACGTACCTTGATTTACTGATCGATGGATGTGGAAAAAGGGCCCATGAGATCGTTGTTGATTATATCCAAAGAAGAGGAGGCTTTCTAAGTCTTTCCTTTGTCTAATTTCTCTTGAGAGAGTTTTCCAAGAACACATCCCTCACAAATTCCTTTGGAGAAGTGGATGTCAGGTAGAACTTCAACCATTCCCTACTTCCTAAGTTGTTGCATATATCTGAAATTTAAATTCCCGAACCTTTCGTGCCATATCCTACTGCTTTCATCAACATGCGTAAGCAGTAATGCATTATCTGGTTCAATAAATTCAGAAAATGTGTAGAGTCTGGATTGGTGATTTACGTCACCAGTAGCAACTTTGGAATTGGTTTTCATGTCATAGATATCCACCACATCATGTGTGAATATTAATTTATTTCTAATGGCAGATTTTTTCCTCTGATACACAGAGAGAAGATTGATGAATATTTTGGGAACATGTAGCACATTCTCGAAGCTCCCGTTTGTGAGTTCAACTCTTCCTTTGCCGGTGACTTCGACTAGAGAGTCTTTCCCCCATTAGAATAGGAGGACCTTTGCATGAGTCTAATGAAGAGTAGACTCCCTTTGTGGATGCCACGTGGTGTTATGCACCTGAATCTATGATCCAAGCATAGAGAGAGAAGTTAATGACAATCAGAGCATGGCTAGAATTACCTTTCTTGGGGTTTAGATCTTCTGGCTTCTTCTTCTTGGCACCCTCAGGGATGCAATATCCAAGGTTGTTTTGCTAAAGTATTTGTGCCATTTGATCTATCTGTTTCTGCATGCATGCAGAGTCTGGATGGAATCCTTGTTGGCAGTAAGTGCATTTCTCCTCTTTTCTTCCCTTTCCACCTTTGGATCTGGAGTAATCGTTGAAGGGTTTTGAGTACCCTTCCTTCTTTGGATTTGCATGTCCCTTCCCTTTGTCTTTGTGTTTAGATTTCTGATTTTGGTGACTACTACCGTCTCGCACAACAAGTGCATGCGCCTTTGAGCCTTTGATTTTTCCCATATTGATGAGCTTGGTCTTATCTTGTGTTAGAGACTCGATAAAGTCCTCAAGAGAAGAAATTTTCTAGGTAGCTCCAAAGGCGAGCCTAACTGAATGAAATGTGGATACAAACACTAATTATTCCGGACCAAGTTTGGAAATAATGGTAAGAACCATTTGTTTCTCCTCAAATTTATCAACCCCGCAAGCCTTGATTTGCAACAACAAATCCTTATGTTTGGTAAAACAATCTTGGAGATTGTCGAAGGTTTTTGGATCCAAAGTGAGCAATTCCACATTGACTATATGTACCCTCATCTTGTCTTGTTTGCCAAAAATTCCTTCCATGGTGGTACAAACTTCATTGGGGGTTTTACAAGAGGACATGTGAAAGAGGAGCTCAGAAGAAATGAGACTGTAAATAGTTCCATACGCTTCATCCATCCGATTTAGATACTTGCATTTTTCTATGGCTGATGTGGGTTCAGTCTCTGTGTCCATGGTTATCCTATATAATCCTATGCTTCGAAGATGCATTACCATCTTGTCCTTCCATGCAAAGAAATTGTACGATGTAAGAATCAATTCTTTTGGAAATTCCATTTTCACGTTGTCTTCAATCTTCGGTACCTGAAAAAAGACTCTGGTGTGCCTTTTTCCTACCAATCCATTAGCTCTGATGATCAAGGGATCAAATTTTGATCAATTTTCAAAGTGCTCGAAATACGACAAAAACAGTTCCATTGCGTCCGTCTCGTCTTCCTGATTCCAGCGGTATATTTACTTTGTCAAATGGATGCTGTATGAAGAAGATATCGTGATCTGTTCGCCAAGACAAACATGGAAAAAATTTGGTGCTCACTGTACCTGTCCGTACAGTCCATATGGTCTGACGTGGCAGGGCCGTATAATCCGTACGATGAGGTGTCAGGTGGATGACATGGCAAGCATTCATTGGTTAGCAGTTGGCGAATCATGGAGTGACACGTGTCCTTTGGTGGCGAATGATGTGAGGACACGTGGCCCAATCCGTGGGCGCCACATGTCCCTCGTTGACTGGTTAATGGTTGTTGTATAAAATTTATGGGAGTCCATGGGGTTCGACCCCGGGACCTCCCCCCACAACATAGAGCCTTCGCACAATCGCCTGGCCATTGGGCCATCGAATGGTTCTTGTTTGATATATGGTTTCAATATATTTTAACCTTGTTTATTGTATTGAACGGAGGGGGGTCGGGTTGGGGCCTAGCCCCGACCCGTGGATTTACCATATGACATATGACCATTGTAAAACCAAATCACGCGCGAATTGTATTGCATTCCATATATACCATATATTACATTGTATTAAAATATATGCGCGCGGGGTTTAGAACCATAACCAACGGTTAAATATGCGCGGGGTTATTCTATATAACTCGTGGTTTTTTTATATGACCGGTGGATTAATGTGCGTGGGAGTTATACAGTTTTGAAACGGGAATAACGACTTAACCACTTGTTTGCCTAGCGCGCGGTCATATGCGCCATACGCCCAGGTGCCGAGACAGTTAGGGGCTGGCGCGGCCTTAACCGTTCTACGGTTTGCACCGTTGGCGCGGTTGCGCCCGATGCTGGGTTTTTGCGCTTAAATGAGCGTGTGAGCCAGGTTCAAGGAGGAAGGGTGTGAATTGTAGAACCAAAGACAACAAGCTTGAAGAGGAAGACTTCCAGGAGGCCTAACTTCTTCATTTTTCGACCGATTGAGGTGCCGAAAGAGCCCAGACAGGGGTTTTGGGACGCTGGGAAGCCATTGGAGCAGTCGGTTTGTCAGTTTGAGCATTGTAAGACATGTTTTTGAGCACTTTTTGAGAAATTAATAATAATGATCCATTGGAAGCTGGACCAGGAGATGTAGCCCATAAGAGGGGTGAACTCCTTTATCAATTGCTGTGCTTATGTGTTTATGTTAATTGATTATGCTGCTGTCTATGTGTAATTTTCATAAGTAATCCTTTAATTTATGTGTTGCAAACTGATCCTCTTGCTTTTAAACACATAACATTCACTTGCAATAATTTTCAAGTTTTTCAAGTCTTCTTCATTTTTAGATCAAGTTGGTATCAGAGAACTGGTTTTGAAGACTTGATTGTTT
Source organism: Picea engelmannii (assembly GCA_009831015.1). NCBI lineage: Eukaryota > Viridiplantae > Streptophyta > Pinopsida > Pinales > Pinaceae > Picea > Picea engelmannii. Next base: position 11,445 of record ML835507.1, on the reverse strand, counting down.
GCAAGTTTTGTTTCTGATGCTCACAAGGTTGAAACTCACAAGAGGAGAAGGTCAACTTGTGGAGCCAAGTTCTTATCCGA
>ML835506.1:2623-14426 GCA_009831015.1 Picea engelmannii | reverse complement strand
CTTCACTTAATATAGTGAAATTAAAAGAAAATAATTTTATTAATAAATGGTAAAATATGGGCATTGTTAATGTGTTGCTATGTGAATATATTAAACAAGTGGTTGATTCATGTATATTTTTTCATATCACTGCTAACTAATTATATAAAGTCATTATGCCCATAGCAAGTCTCTCTATCTTGAAATTCTTCAAACCTGTAAGAATGAATAAAAATGATACTACTCAATATTAATATAAAAATGGTACTAATTAGGATAATAAATTTTTGAAACTAATGGTTAATTATATAATTTTCTATTAAAACTTGCCATTATATTATGTATTAAGATGTGAATAAATAAAAATGGTACTACTCAATATTAATATAAAAATGGTACTAATTAGGATAATAATTTTTTGAAACTAATGGTTAACTATATAATTTTCTATTAAAACTTGCCATTATATTATGTATTAAGATGTTGTAATCAACATTTTTTATCATGTTTTATTTATTTATAATAATATGAAATGTATATTTATAAGTTTTATAGGAATACCGTGTTAATGTATTTTCGATATACATTAAGATGTTGTAATCAACATTTTTAACATGTTTATTTATTTATTTCTATTTATAAGTTTTATAGGAATACCGTGTTAATGTATTTTCAATAAAGATTGAGATAAATTCAACATGTTTGGTCATTTAGTCCAAAAATATATTGTTGTGTGGATATTATTATTTATATAAATGATATGATAATAGTAGTTTTGTTCATCTTTCATTTTGGAGGTGTCACTTAACATATTCTATTATTAACATTAAACGCAAATTTATGAGTTTTACAAAGATATGGTGTTAATGTATTTTCGATAAACATTGAGATGAACTCAACATGTTTGGTTATTTAGTCTAATGGTTAAGAACATGTGTTTCCTTTTAAGAGGTCACAAGTTCAAATCCAGAGGGGGGTAGGGTATGTATACCTCCGTAGACTTTACCAGTCAAATCGTTGGGCGGAGGGGGGTCCCTCGTCCCACAAACAAGGAGGTCTCATACACCAATTTGGTATGATTAGAGATTTTTTTTTTTTCTTCTATTATTTGAAAACCAAGAGAGATTTTTTTCTTGTTTGTTTTATTTTGTTTTAAGTATATGCATTCTCTTTACAAACATGTTCTTCTCTTTGCTCTTATTTAAATTTCCATCTCCTAGAACAATTCGTGGGTTAACTAGTTATGATTTAATTTCTTCTCGTTTTATGATATCTATATTGTCACATGAGGTGTGGTTGGTCAAAGTGGGGGTGGTGATATTCCTCCCAAAAATGTGGTATGCTTCACCCCATGAAACAACAGAGCTATCATGTCGTGAAGTAGAGTTGAAAGTGGATTTTGTCATAAATCGGAACATAGTGCCTCACCTCTTGATAGGGTTTGGGTGCTTGATATTAAATTAGAGTCTTACAAGACTTTTTTTTTTATAGATGCAATCCCCTACTTCAATCAAAGTATGTTTGAGTTGATTTATTTTCTTTACTTTGTTGTGCATTTCATCTTTTTCATTGTATCTCTAAAAACATTCATATTAAGTTTTCATTAGTTTTCCTTCTTACTATACTAACCACAAAAACTTTATAGCTATAGTTGCTTTTGGGAGGGCTACCAAGAAACTAAAATGTAGTCGTGCTTGAATCCAAGCCTCCTTGGCTTTAGTAGCCTCAAATATATTTAAAGTATACATCGTCATGGTTACATGGCTCTCAAGTTCCTCAATTAAAATATTTGATTGTAATATTTTATTAGCTACCACGAAATATTTTGCAACTACTTTTTCCTGTTGCCTTACAACAGTGGCAATCTCCCTCCCAAAGCCCCTAAGGACAAAGATAGTCTTTGTAGCAACCTCATTCAGTTAAAGGATCCAACACTCGTCCTCACATGGCCTTGCGAGGGATACCAAATTCTCTTACTACTGAGGCAATTAGGGTTGCTTAAATGAGAAACATTAAACAAATAGTTGGATTTGGGCATGTGGGGTTTGCAGATTCCCCGAACAATGTCAAAAAACATGGGTTGGTGGTTAGACAACACGTCTTCGGCTAAGACTTAGATCAATGTAGAACCATAGTTATTGAAGGCAAAAAAAAAAGATTTAAAAGCATGGCTCTATCCATTTGTATAAAAAATCTATCCCTATCGTTTCTAGAATTGGACCAAGCGAATGTAAGGAATCATTCTTTGTATAAATATTCAAGTCGTAAATATACAAGCTAGACTACAAACAAAGCTAAGCTTCCCTTGCTTTGGGATCCAACAATGAGGGATAAAATCTTAGCCAATTCACCTTGAGTAACTCTTCGACTATTCACCACCAAAGCACAAGTTGCTTAAGTGAATCATTAATTGCATAGATATCTGCTACCCCAAGAGTGTTACCATCCAAGTTTAAAATAGCCTAGAGGTGTGCATTAGTCAAATCAATTATGGGTAAAATCATGAAGATGGTTAACACTTTTGCCTGTTTTATGACAAAAAAAATTGTATTTTCACAAGTTCTTTAACTTCCAGCATACAAAAGTATTTATTTATTTATTTAGAATTTCACTTTACAGTAAAAAAAAACCTTGTGAAGAATTTTGTTAGCTTTGCAATGACTATTCTTCATTTTTTATTATTATTAAGATTAGATATGTCAATTTGACAATTGTTTAACAGTATGTTCCTTAAACATGAAAGGAATGATAATGAATTATTTTTTCCCACAACAATGTATCTATTATTAAACTTATGTTTTTAAGAAACGAAAATATTGCAACAATCTATAGAGACTCTATTTTATTGTGACTATAATTTTGAATCTAATGGATGAATATTATAATTTCTAGAATTTCTTAGGTTGACCAAGCTGAAAATGTTGCAGATTTTAAACACATGATTTCCTACACCTTGTATATATCTTAATTTTTAATTAAAACTAAAATCTACAAATACAATTTTGAAGATAATAGTTTAAGGATTATGAATATCAATTTTCCATAATTTTCCACTGTGTATTTTTAGAGATATGGATTTTTCATTTCACCGAATCATAATCTCACCTAAAAATATTATGTAGTGATTTTTTTATAAAATTAAATAAAATTAGATAAAAACAATGAAAATGAAAACAAATTATATCCAATGAAAGTAGATTCAATTTTAAAAACGTTGGTATCAATTCTGAAACTAAATTCTGAGTATTTGTAGGAGTCCGCTACCTCGAAAGATCAAGTAAGATGGAGAGAATTTGCAGTTTGTTGCAAATAGTCCCATTTTCAGGTTTTCGGATGAAATATTCTTTCGGCCGAAACCTAGTTTTTAACGGAATCCGTTAAAAATAAACCTAGTCTTTCAGTCGAAATATTTTTACCACAGGAAAATAATTCATCCGAAAAACATTGTACACGAATTTCAAGGGCACCGTTCAATTTTACGTGCAAATTGTCAGTCGAAAATATTTTCGGCCGAAAAATTGCCGCTAAGAATTTTTGAGACCCGATTGTCACGAAAGTGTTACCCACCTTCATGATTTTACCCCTCTCCAATCAACAACCCATTTAGAAAACTCATGAAATAATAGAATACCTACCCCGCCTTTACCTTCCTTGTGACTAGATAGATATGTAGTCGATCTTGGACAAATAAAGTTATGGGTCATTCTAACTAGGAATTCAACAATCTTAACCTCTTACAAACAAACAATATCTATCCTTTTAAACATGCAACAATGACTTTTGATGATTTCTTTATGGATGAAGTTAAATGGACCCCTAACATTCCATGAAAATAATTTCATTCTACAAGGGAGAAGGGAATACCCACTCCATTGCACTAGTTCAATGTCTCGAAAGAGTTTGAGACACTAGCGAGGGAAAAATTGATCTAGGGTTCTAGTTTTTTGTTGATCCTCACCCCCGTATGTTTGATCAACATTTTTTTGAATGCCACATGGGATGTGATTAAGAATACCTAAGAACTCCATTACGGGGTTGAGGGCTCTAAGGTACAAAATATAATCTCTTTGGAGAAGCTTCCATAGTTTGAGTGAGGCGTTACAAGCATCTGATTTATTCTATGGATTGTATGACAATTTACTCTTATTCACTGAGACATGCATATTTTCGAGTATTAATATTTAATTGAATATAAAGATGAAGATGATTACACCACCCTCATGACAGTTTCTATATAGCATTGACTAGTCACGAGGTGAGGAGGTACATGCCTCTTGATTACTATATTAATACTGGTCATGAATACTATATTAATTATTATTATTTTTATGTTTGTAACATTGCCACCCTCTTAAGATTTTTCTTTGTCCTCAAAGCAAGGGTAGCGATGGGTATTGTAGGAGGAATTGTTCGGTCTTCCATGATGAGTCTTCTTCTGGAAGGTTTTTCCATTTGAGAAGATATTCCTTTATGGTTCTGGAACGTAACACCTTTTCTTTTGTGGCAAGAATATCTTCTAGTTCTAAAACGATTTTTCCTTTGTCATCGAATTCAGGGATTTCTGTTTGCACTGGTTGAGCTTGCCCAAGCATTTTTTTGAGACATGAAACGTGGAAGACATTGTGGATGCGACAATTGTTTGGTAACTCCAATCTATAAGCTACTTGGCTAATTTTTTTGTTAATTTGAAAGGGTCCATAGAATTTTGGGGCCAATTTGTTCTTCCCTTGTTGCTTAAGGGATAATTGTTTGTAGGGTTGAAGTCGTACAAACACCCAATCACCTTCTTCAAATTCTCTTTCTGAACGATGCTGGTATGCTAGTTGTTTCATTCGATTATGAGTTGTTGCTAGGTTCTCTTTTAGTATTTGTATGATGTTTTGTTCTTCCTCTAGATTATTTATTACTGCTTGGACCTTAGTATTAATTAGTGCAAACTCTTTCCATTTAGGTGGTTCATAACCATATAAGGCTTGGAAGGGAGTCATTTTAGCGGAAGTGTGATATGTAGAGTTATAGCACCATTCAGCTAAGTGTAACCATTGAGACCATTTATTTTGCTTATCTGTCACAAAGCATCGTAGGTATGTTTCTAACCATTTATTTACGATTTATGTTTGTCCATCTATTTGTGGGTAATAGGCAGAGCTCATATTAAGAGATATTCCTGTATTTTTGCAAATTTCTTTCCATAATTTTCCTTTAAATTTTGCATCCCTATCGCTGACAATTACCTTCAGGAACCCATGTAACTTATAAATGTTTTTGCAAAAAACATCTGCAATTTGTTTTGTTGAGTCGGTTTTTCTTACTGCCATGAAATGTGCATATTTGGTTAATTTGTCAACCACCATTTTTTTTTTATCCTTCTCCTCAGACATGTGTAGCCCTTCAATGCAATCCATTGAAATTTCTTCCCATTTTTGTTCAGGAATATGTAGGGGATGAAGTAATCCTGGAGTCATAACATTTTCATTTTTATTCCTTTGACAAATTTCACATTCAACAACAAATCTTTGAATCTCCTTATTCATTCCTTTCCAATAGAATGATTGTCGTGCATTATAGTAGGTTTTGAAAAAACCCACATGCCTGATGCTGGGGAGTTGTGTGACTCCCTTAAAGCTTTCATTTTAAATTTTGAGGATGGAATTAGGTAGATTCTGTTCTTTTACCACAAAATGTCGTTTTTCCATTCAAATTTGGGGTTTTGGTCTAAATTGTTGATTATGGAATTAGATTCAGGGTCTTTGGAATACTCAATTTGAATCTCATCCAACCAATCTGGAATGACTATTGTTGTTGCATATATGTTTACTTCCTCATCTTTTCGTGATAGTGCATCAACAACTATGTTGTCTTTCCCTTTTTTGTGTATTATTTCCATATTAAAGGTGGAAAGTTTCTCCATCCACTTTTGTTGTTCTGTGGACAATGTTTTTTTTGTCTTAGTAAGTATTGGAGACTATTTTGATTAGTACGTATCGAAAATTTGCTTCCTAAGAGATATTTTCGCCATTTAGCCAATGCATGCATAATAGCTAACATTTCCTTATTATAGGTAGATTTTAACTCTTCCTTTTTGTTGAGCTTTCAACTTTCAAATGCTATTGGGTGGCCATCTTGCATTAACACTGCTCCTATTTCAATTCCTAATGCATCACATTCTACTACAAAGGGTTTTGCAAAATCTGGTGTTGCTAATACATGTGTAGACGACATAACCCTTTTTAATGTTTCAAAACATTCTTGTGCAATGTTATCCCATTTGAATGAATTTTTATTTAATAAGTTTGATAAGGGTGTTGTTAAATGAGCGTAGTTCTTGATAAATCTTCGATAATAACCTGTTAATCCAAGGAATCCCCTTAGTTTTGACATGTTCTTTGGTTTGGGCCATTCTGTGATTGCCTTATTTTTTTCAAGGTCCACCTTGACTCCTTCTTGAGATATGACATGACCAAGGTATTCTACTTCTTCTTTACCAAAGGAACATTTTTATAGTTTTGCATAGAACTGATTTTTCTCTAAGAGAGAGAGTACCTGTTCTAAATGCTTCATATGCTCCTTCCAAGTTTTACTATAAATAAGAATATCATCAAAGAAGACCAATATGAACTTCCTTAAGTAGGGGTGAAAAAGTTGATTCATAGTTGCTTGGAAGATAGTTGGTGCATTGGTTAGACCGAACGGCATGACTTTAAACTCATAATGACCTTCATGTGTTTGGAAGGCAGTTTTTTGTACATCTTCTAATCTTACTCGAATCTGGTAGTACCCTGATCTTAAATCCAGTTTTGAGAAGTATTTAGCTCCATGGAGTTCGTCTAGTAACTCATCTATGAAGGTTATAGAAAATTTATTTTTTATAGTCATTTTATTCAACCCTCGATAGTCTATACATAGTCTAAAAGATCCATCCTTTTTCCGAACCAGTACTACTGGGGCTGCATATGGACTCCTACTTGTCGTAATAACCCCACATTTCAATAGGTCTTGAATTAGCCTTTCTATTTCCGTCTTATGGTGGTGAGGATATTGATAAGGTCTAATATTAACTGGTGCTGAATCCGGCTTAACCTCGATTATATGTTCTATGTTTCTATTAGGTGGCAACTTCATAGGTAAGTCCTGGAATACCTTGTCATATTTTTGGATTAATGTTTGAATATTTGGATGCTGAGACTTGACTATTCCTGTTGTTAATAACTCCATCTGATGACAATGTGACACACAAGATGGTGCTCCTTTTCGAATTAGTTTCTCCATTTGTTGTGAGGATATAATTTGGGTGGGAGGCGGTTGGAATCCGTATAATTTGTATTGTCTTCCTTCCCATTTAGATTTTATAAACTGTTTTTGGTGATTTGCAGAATAGCTCCCTATCATTTGTAGCCATTGAATTCCCAAGACGACGTCTACTCCTCCTAAGGGTATGGTGTAGAATCCAGATTCCAATTTGTAATCTGCCACTTGAAGCTTGATCTTGTGTCATTTTCCTACGCCATCAATGTTTTTTCCATCTACCACCATTACTCTTATATCTGTGGTCATATATACAAAAAGGTTTAACTTCTTTGCAACATTTACATCTATGAAATTATGGGTGCTCCTTGTATCGACTAGAATGGTGACATCTTCTTTTTTTATGTGCCCTTTTAGTTTTAACGTTTGCGGCTGTGCTATTCCTATTATTGCAGCCAAGGATATCTTTGGCATGGCCTCATTGGTTTCTGTATTGGGGGCCTTGTTAGAATATAGAAGATGGTGTGATCGTTTTACCATTGATGATACCCTCGTCACCCAACCATAGGTCAAAGCCTCCCTCCGAGCACCTTAACCTTGACTAAGAATTCCTCTGGAAGCAAACCCTAGGCTAGATAGCCAAACAAAGGGTAGTGCATCATTCACTAAGGATAGCACATCACAAAAAGTTGATCAGATAGTCCAAACCCTAGCCAAGATATATTCAACCAAATACTGAAACTAGCTGCTGCTGTAGCTGCACCTGCAACCCTCCTCCAAACTTGCGCACAAGACTGCAAGTGCAGTGCGCACCAACTGGGAAACTGCAATTCTGAGATGCTGCAAATGAGAACTGGCGCCCTGTATTTATAGTAGTTCTGCCAGTTTTGCTGGGGCCGACTTCTCCTTCTGGATAAGTGTCTGTTCAATATATTATTATTATTTCTGGCCGACTTCTTCTCTTGGAGGCTAATAACCTAATATTAATTATCTTCTTGAGCCAACAAGGCTTCTAGGGTTATTAGCCAATTCATTAGGGTTTCTCTTGCTTCCCAGAGTCTTCTATTCTCGTCAGGTTCACACGTGGAGGTAAATACCTCCCCCAGCTACCATAATATTAACACTCCCTCCTAGCTAGAGAGGTATTTACAGGTAATGGACTTGAGCACATAAACATACCATTTACCCGGTAGCATCAATATAGTCATCTAGACTATTTCATGACTAGATCATGAGCATCACCATCACCATCAGTTGCATCAACTCTTGAAACCATACTTCATCTGAGTAATTAGATATGATGCTGGATAAGTCACTCTCATCATAGAGTGATACAAGAGGAGTAAAATTTCTGAACTGTTTTCCATCTGGAAAATCTTTGTTCATCATCCATATGAATGATCATTATCTCCAATAAAATGCTAATAGTCTTCAAGGCAATTAGAACAAGGATAGAGCACAACTGTTTCTTTTCATAGTAGTACATAACTACAATCCAGTGGTTCACTACCACATCAAATAACACACAAGTACTTGATCAACAACGTATGGTTGCGAACAGTGAAACATATTCACCACAGTAGTCCTCATCCACTATCATACAGTCTTCATAACAAACATTTGATAGCAACCTGCATGGAAACAATGTTATGATATAAAATGATTTATCTGGGCCAATCCTCCACTCACATCTGTGAGTTCTGAAAGAATATTTTCCACCACAGTAGTCTTCATCTACTGTCATATGATCTTCATAACAAAAATCTGATAGCAATCTGCACAGAAACAATGTTATGATATAGATTGAATTATCTGGGCCAATCTTTCACTCACATCTGTGAGCTCTGAAAGAATATCTGCCTCACGAACGGTGGAACATATCCACCACAGTAGTATATATCTACTGTCTGGAGACAGGTAGTCTCCATAACAATCATCTGATGCCATCCTGCATAGAAAAATACTATTAAAGATAAATTGAATCCTCTGGGAAGATATTTCACTCACGTTTGTGAGATCTGAAAGAATATCTGCCCTCATCAGCAATGGGCTATCTGCCCTATTCTTCACAAACAAGGAAGAAGGATTATTTCTGATTTCTGAGCCTGGACCATTTCTCACCTTGGGCCATTCTTCCTACACTGATTAAAGTGCACCCTGGACATAATGTATAAACCCTAAGAAATGTTTGGACCATTCCTCACCCTGGGCCATTCCTCCAACACTAAACAAAGTGTAACCTGGAGAGAATGAGTCTTCCCTAAGGAATGACTGTCCCTGATTGTTGAGCCTAGACTATTCCCCACCCTAGGCCATTCCTCCAACATTAATAAAAGTGTAACCTGGAGAGAATGAGTCTGCCCTAAGGAATGACTGTCCCTGATTGCTGAGCCTGGACTATTCCCCACCCTGGGCCATTCCTTCGACACTAAACAAAGTGTAACATGGAGAGAATGAGTCTGCCCCGAGGAATAATTGTCCGGACCATTCCTCACCCTGGGCCATTCGTCCGACACTAAACAAAGTGTAACCTGGAGAGAATGTATAACCCTCGAGGAATGTCTGTCCTGCATCAACCTCCAAAACGGACCATTCTTCGAAACTGCTCACAACTGTGAACTTCAAAAAAATGACTGCTCGGCGAGGCAGACCATTCTACTTGACCACTACTCAGAGTGACTGCCAAGAAGAATGACTGTCCTAGACCACTCCCCATGTTAACCACAATGGGAAGTCGTTGTCTATGATACATCAACAATCGGTCTGCCTCCCATGTTAACTACAATGGGAAGTCACTGTCCGTCAGAAATCTCAATCCACTTTCTGAACAGGAAAGTATCTGTCCAATCTGGACTAATTATAAAAATAAATAATGTTTTCAGTGCTCCCTCCTAACTGGAGAGTTATTTAAATCACAAAAATAAATTTTCTTTCAAGAATATTTTCCGTACCTTCTTTCCCGATCCCAGTCTTCTCTCAGAAATATACAAACTTGATTCTGGATAGAAGTTTTGTCAGTACATCTGTTGTTTGCTCATCAGTGGGAATATACTCGAGCTTCACTTCTCCTTCCTGGACTTCATCATGGATAATGTAATGATTGATTTCAAATTTACTTTAGTTTGGAATACTATGAATGCTTCATGTAGATCTGAACAATAGAGTATATCATAGTTGGAAAGCTGGAACATATCCATGTGGAACTTCTTCTGTCATCATGAGATCTGATCTTCTGAGTAGTCATCTTGATGTTATAGGAAATCTTCACCATGCTTCTGCTGTGCACTGGAGGTTATCCACCAAGTTGTCTTCTTCTTATCTGCATACATGAGTCTCTTTCTGGTATGGCTCAAAGTCTTGAGATTGCTCTTCATACGCTCTTTATTCAATTTCTCCGGAGAGCATTCTTTGCATTTATTTGATGTAGAATTCCAACTCATGGATGTTGCAGATGATATAATGACTTATATAGAGATAAGTCTGGTGTACTGAAACAATCAATCATCATAGTCTTCTCCCTCCATCTGGGAGAATCTCTGGTTCTGGATCTCGTAATGCTTTCATTCATAAGTCTTCCATACACTGTTCTTCATCACAACTTTCAGTTCTTCTGCTTGATTGCTTTTAGTGAGTTCATATCAGGCTGGTAATATTTTGATTCTTGATACAATGACTAGTTGTTCTGGTTTCTCTTTCTTTCTTGGAATCTTCATGTTCTTCTTTATGTTTTTCATTATCTCTTGGATTCATGGAGATTCCATGTTCTACCTTTCATCATAGGATCACGGATCTGGATGGACAACGAGGAATACTTTAAGGCTTTTCTTCGAAGAGGTATTCTTCTGCGGTTGAGCTGAATACTTACTGTCTTTCATGGCTACTACCATGGATATATACATTTCATCATCTTCAATGGATCATAGGATTAGCTCCCTCCTAATCCTTGCTTCATATAAGAGTGCATATAATCGGCTCCCTACGTCTAATAGAGTCCAGACTTCCATCTGCATCCTTATTGTCTTCTGCAATATATAATTGGCTTTCTTTGTCTAATAGAGTCCACGCTTTCGTCTTAGTTGTTGTCATAAGCCTTTCTCCAATTCCTCTTGATGTCTGACTTCTAAGTCTCTTCAAGATTGATTCTGATTTCGGCTTATCTTGTAATAGATTTCACATGATATCATTCTTTCATGTGTAATATTTAATGATAACTCTTTTCATCTTGTTTGTTATTTCATAGGTATAGTTCCTCTTGGAACACATTATCTTTCAAGAGATAGATATACAAGATATGTACAGAGACGATGCAAGCAAGATATGTACAAGAAATAAGAAGAGTGTTGTTACCTTTTAGTAGAAGAAGTCTCTTCCATCATGCTTAGTCTTCTTTGTAGGTTCCTTTTCTTCGACAATCGATGCTTCGTGTTTCTCCTTCCTTTTCTTTAGCTTGGGACACTGATTCCTGTAGTGACCGTACTTTTAACAGTTGAAGCATTGTATTTCTGAAATATCTTTCTCTTGATTTGGCTTCCTCCTTGAACCAAACTTCCTTTTGTTCCTGAAGTTCTTGAATCTTGTT
>ML835505.1:28971-48242 GCA_009831015.1 Picea engelmannii | reverse complement strand
ATATCTTGATATTGTCTGAAAATTTTGAGATAGGCCTTCCTTTCCTCTTTATATATTGTCTTGCCGAGGTTTACATTTTTAGGGTTTTCTGGGGTTCCTAGATTTATAGTTTCATGCATGGTTCAGGAACTACCGGTCTTCATATTTTTTGACCCCTTAAACCTTTCCTTTGGGTCAAAAAGGTTTTCTAAATTGGCTATTCCCTTCGGAATTGTGTGAGACTTCGATCTGTCAGTTGGTTGATCTATTCAAGGAAAAACCTCTATTCATTGTTCCTGAAATATTTCATCATCAATAGCCAAGTCTTTGAAATTATATTGGTTATTCAAAAATTTTATGATATGTTCATCTCCTTCAAAGACATTCCAATTAGAAATGTTGTTGGGCACCGATGGTTTGTAGAGTAGCTCCACAGTGAACCAAGAGGCTTCATAATCTTCTAGAGGGGACAACCTTGAGGTAGCAGTGGCCAAGGAATACAAAATAATATTCTTTTCTCTAGGAATCATTGTAATGTTGAAAGATTCAAAATGATCCATTAGCCTATGCACTTCCTGTTGATAGTTATTTAGGTGTGGAAAATTGCAATGTATAATATTCCTTGTCTGACAATGATTTCGGAGTCTCTGAAAACCTTTAATTTTTGGACGTTAAGGTCTATGGATTTCTTTAGCTTCATACTCGGCAGTGTTATTTGTGCATTTGAATTCTAGTGTACATGACAAGAAATTTCATTTTCCCTTCGGATCAACAAGGATACAATCTGCCCCTGACCCTTCTTGTGATTTAGATCCATCAAAATATAGGGTCCAAATTTGTGGGTAAAATGTATCAGCTCCCTCTTTCCTGTTACTTTCCTCTTTTCTAACGAAGGTTCATGGCAGAAGAGGGTTTCTTCCGCCGTCGTCGGGAATTATTCATGAAAAATCATTTCAGAATTTTGAGTAAGAAGGACATCAGATGAGAGAGGGGTGAAGTTCTCGAAGTAGGAATCACATGAATAATTGCCTAACACAGAGAACTTTGTTGATGAGGGTTCATTTAGGGTTTCTAGGTTAGTGACAGTATTTTTCAAATATCTTCCCCTATCAATTCTGATCATATTTTTGTGTCCCTTTAATAGTAGCCAAAGGTGAGCCCAGTCTGTACTAAAGTATACATTTAACTTCTTAGACCAATATCGGCTTAATAATAACCCAGAAGCTTCTGGGATATCTACTACAATGATGCCAATCACTTGCACAAACTTAGGATGTGTCTCTATTTCGATCATTACATCTTTGAGTTCTCCCATGACTTTCACCTGGATTATGTCTGGTTGTATTACATTTTTTTCACTTTTGGGAGGGAGTGCGTTTAGTTTTTTGCAAATAGACAATGGCATAACATTAGAATATGCTCCTAAATCGAACAAACAATTATGGATATTTCTGTTGAAGACTTCAAATGTTAAAAGGAACGGTGAGACAAAAGGTTTTCCCTTCTTATCTTCAGAGCAGGCGTTTACATTTGGTTTATTCCCTAGATCTATGGGAGTTGGATTTCGTCCCTGATCAATGCTTGTTGTAGGATTTTCTACTAATTTCAAATCTTGTAACATGAATTCCTTTTGTTAAGGGATCCTACATATGTCCATAATTGATATATTAGCCTTCAACTTCTTCAAATCTTCAACTATGTTGTAATCAAACTCAGTTGATTCCCATGTATGGATGTTTATAGGGTTTCTTTGGGGGAAAAAGGTGCTTTCGAGTGATCAAGAGATAGATTTCCTCCCGGATTTGGGGTCGTAGTAAGGTCATTTGAGACAGGCTAACCCCTACTTTTTGTTTTCACACCCAATACTTCCGCGGGTGGTTCTTGAACCTCAAACAGGTCATCGAAAGGCATAGCTAGGTCAGGATCCCGTATCAACATGGTTGTTTATTTCGGTGGATCAAACTCTTCCTGATCGACGATATTTATAGTTGACCTGCTTGGTTTTTTGGTTAGGGAGACCTCATCTAAAAACTGATTGGCCATCAAATTCATGTCATGCACCCATTGAGGGAAATCTCTTTCAGAGTGGTTCTCTTGGTGATAAGTGCAGAAAGAGTCAAATACTACATTTCCCAGATCAATGTTTAAGTTGGTTGGGGGAGGTTCAATTGCTTTTAACAGTGGATTCCTTTTAAAGAAATTCGTATAGGGCCTTTGGCCTTGGTTTCCATCCCCTGCAATTCTCTTCATGTCTATGATTTTGTTTGATATCTTTTTGACCATGCGTTGTAGGTCCTTTATGTCCCCACTTCCCTTTTCAGGAGATTTTTCTGCTTGTTTCCCTAGGGGTCTAGTAAGCAATAGTCCTCTCTATGGAGGAGGTTGAGATTCTTTCTTAACTAAGGATACTTGACTTTCTTTGCATCCTTTCATTTGGAACTCTATCATTTTGGCTTCTTCAAAATTCTCAACCAGAGTTCGTTTGGAAGCCCTCTTCATAAACATTTAAATAGAAGTTGGGAGAGAATTAGCATATACTTCGATTTGTGAATCTTGAGTAAGTTTAGCTTTGGGTTGGAATTTATTTAAGATGGTGGTAAATCTTTGAGTAAATTCTTTGGCCCTTTCCTTTGAAATCATGGAGGTGATGAAAAATTCATCCATCAAATCCATTGTAGTGGTTTCTTCAACAAATTTATCTAAAAAATCCTTATGAAACTTCGTCCAACTAGTTATGGACCCTATAGGTAAGTTAAAATACCACCTGGAAGCTGAATTCTTGAACGTGTAGGGGAATAACCTACATACTATGTCTTCATGATGGACATTCATAAGTCTAATAGCTAGTATGAATTTCTTGATATGGTCTTCAGGAAATCCTGAGGTTTTGGGGTCAAATTTAGGAAGTAACTTATCTAGGTGTCGGGGAAGATTATGTACTCATCCAGGGATGGCCAAAGCATCTCTGGCCAACCAAGGTTGATTATTATGAGGTGGGTTTTGTGCTTCTTCATCATGGTCATGGTTATCTTCTATGTCTTAAGATCCTGAGTTAAACCCTTCTTCTTCTGAAAACTTGTCGGGCTCGGAGAAGTTACCGGCTGGTGTTTCAGGGATTAGATTAAGAGGATGTTCAATTTCGGTGAGGGAGAAATATATTAGGTCTTCTACTGTGTGAAAAAAAACTTGGTCAAGGGTGTCAACCACTAGTCTTCTTACTTGTTTTCTTCGAGGAAGTATCGGAGCTAAGGATAACACACCGATCTGTCGGGAATATGCTTTTGTGATTATTCTGAATTGATTCAATTCCTTGTGAGAGAGAGAATAAGGTATGTCTGAGTATAGGTGTTCTTCCTGGTGTTAGGGTGAGTTATTCATTTCAGGATTACTCAATGTGTGTGGGTTTTCTTGGGAATGACCAGCCATGCCTATGGGCTATTTTGAATCTACAGGCTGTCTGAAATATTATGTGAAATATGTATTCAACAATTCATTCTTCAGGATCTCCTTCTAGAGCCAATTTTGTTGATGGGTCCTAAATCCATTTAACTCAACATCGGGAACCAAACCCTCCACCGAGGCCTAATTAGAATCTGCAATGTTTAATAGTGGTATGGTTTTCTATATCTTGCGATCCATCCAAAATAAGCAATGGGATTTACGTTTTATTGTAAAGGATTTCTCCTTCGGTTCAGATGTTCTCTTTTTGTATTTTCTCTTAGATGGGACTGATACAATATAGGGCCAGTATAGGCCAACCAAGAAACAAAAATGGGAACAAAATTAACTATTGGAGAAGAGGTTGAGCTTGTCATAACCCTTACACTCTAGCATGTAGACAATGATCATCTACTGCAAGCCTAGTACTAATATGTTAACTGTGTGGATATTCTAATTACTGACTGAGATACAAATTATCAAAATAAAGCATACATGCGATCAACAATGGCAAGTAAAATAATTCACTCAACTCTAATCATCAATCACATAATAACACAACGATTCATTTTCATCATTAAAGAAAGAACTGTAAAACATTACATCAGATAACTTATCAATAAATTTAATAGCTCTTAATTGTTAGTGCATCCATTAATGAGACAAAATAGGAAATAATTCCTCTCCACATCTAATCATACATGCATTTAATGAAAACACAACTTTGTCTCTGGTCCCAAAGGAATTCTCCATTAAATGGCATCTCCAAAATAGTTCTTAACAAAACCAAAATGAGATTTTCTTGCAACAACCATCAACCCTTAACTAATCGGTTGGTGATCTTATTTATAACATAAAATTAACTAAAAATATTAAACTAAAGTGCAGATAAGAAAAAAAAATCGCCACATGGCATTCTTTTTGTCAGTTTTTCTAAGAGTCATCTCAAGATATCACTTAAGAGGGTGAATCTTCTCGTACTTTGACCACTTGATGAAAATATATTTGCAGGTGTTGGCGTATGGGAATCTGTGTTGTTCCATCGGGGCCGAGTGAATCTCTCTTATCTCTATCGCATGTGCCCGATACTTGACTATATTGAAAATTATTTTTTCTAGCATAGCTAGAGATTTGATTGAGTTCTTCGTGAACTGTCGCACCTAAACTGGTGCCATATCTATCACCTTAGCTATTTCCTCAGCCCATAATGAGTCTTGCTCGGTGTGCGAATTGACTATGTCATGCAAGTCTACAAATTTATTGGGCATGCCAAACTCAGGGAGGTCGATGTATTTCATTACCCGATTGATATTGGTCCAGTTTTTCTCGCATTTGTCCCACTTTTCCATAATTTCCCGATGAGGTTCCTGAGCCATTTTTTCCCAATACTCGACTGATTTTCTTATTCAATCAAGGCTACCCTCCTTTAACACTCAAACGTCGTGTTCCTCTGTATCTTGGCCTTGTTGGACCGCACCGATCTATTCGACTCTCTCCATGTCTTGTTTCACTTTCTCATACCACCGCTCCATATCTTTTCATGTCACAAGTTCCAGGAGGGTGTATTCCTAGAGCTCGTCTATCCTTGCAGTGAATAGGTGTTTCTCATCTATAAATTTATTGTAGGCCTCCTAAAATTCTCTCCTTAGGAACACCGCAGCCTGTGTGGTGTCCTAATAGTATTTCTCCAAGTGGCCCAAATGTTCCAACTCCTTTAAGGTATAAACCAACTCCTTTTCATCCCTTTTAGCTCTGTCCAGGGTGGCATATGTGATTTCCATCCCTGCGCCGATGAGTTCGGACATCTTAGCATGTTGTGTGTTGATCAGATGTTCCTCTGTAGTGATGAGGATGGAGTGATCTAAAGTGATCTTACTCATATTGGTGGTTCTTTGGACAATAGCCTTCCTTTTTCAATCATAAGATATGGCATGTATGTCGGCTACTTCGTCCACGGGTTCGAGGATTTGTTGATCTCCCTAGGTAAGTGTATTCCCCAGACTCCCGATGGTATATAATTGTTCAAGACTGGGTTCTTGAACTCATCTCTATGTTCTGAAGGCCCAACTTTTGTCTGTGTCTCATCGAGGGTTTAAGTACCAACTGAAATTGAGGCATTGAGGGTATGCTTAGTACTTACTTGATCATCGAACGTCGAGACACTGATTTCCTATTGTGGAGCCTCTTCCTATTGTTTTCTCGACCCTGGCTTGTACTTTGGGATGTTCGCTTGAGTCCCCGGTGCATTGGGAAACTGAGTGTCTAATACACTTTCGACTTCTTGTTCACTCTGTGTAATCCCCTGAGCTTGAGTGATGGGAACTGGGGAATATTTCTTCTCTGGTTCCTTTTCTTCTTCGATATGTACCGGGGTCACAAGAGATAGCTCTGGGCTCTCATCATCGTCATATATCTTTATCATCTCACTTAATGGGTTTGACGCACTAGTCCTCCATAATGCTATGACAGTCTCTGGCTGAGCCGAAATACCCTTCCACGATCTGGCTAGTGGCGTTATGAATTCAGGGTCATCTAACCCAGTAATTTCATCAAGGTCTATGAATTAAAGGCCACTTAGTCCCGTCTAGATTTCATCCAAGTTAGTGGGAGGGAGCCTTGCCACATTTATGATGTTTAGGTCATCCTGTAGCTAATCAATTATCCGTTGCGCATGTTCTAACATAAGTAACCCCCTCTCGAGGAGACCTCTACCTTGCATCGAGGCTACCTCGGGACTATCTGTTGTTTCATCCACTACCTGGGAAACTGTTGCTTCAGCTGTTATCATTTCTTCTCTGGACCTAAGGGACCCCTGAGCCGATTGTTCTATAATTTTTCCTATTCATCCAGGCTCATGGATCTTAACCTGGTCATCTTAGGGTCGCCATCCTTGCCACCACTTCATCCCAATCTTGGGCATTTTCGATGAAGACCTCATCTTCAAATTTGTCATGGGTGTATGGTCAGCAGAACGACACTTGCGATGTGTGCTTCAAGACTAGACCCCTTGGATCATGTTTATGGAAACAGTCATTCTGGAATCGAAACTCCAATTAGCTCAGTCCTTCCTGCTTGGCTTGAGTGATGTATTTTACTAGGTAGAAACCTACATGGAATCCATAAGGTATAAATGTCTTCTTCTTATCTTTCACCAGGGTAGTGTTGTAACCTTGCAGGATGGTCTACTAGCAGATTTCCCCCATAAAAAGTTGGTTGGGGACATGTACTGGTAGGATATGAGGTGCTCCAGTGGCCCTGAATACCCTAATGTAGGTATCACATTCATCCAGATACCAGTGGTTGACCTTTGATATCACCTTTTTTGCCGCAAACGATAAACTCAGACACTCTTTTTTGAAAATAATAAAATGAATGTGCACGATGAATTCATCGCATATGAGGGAGTAGGATATTTTGTACTTGTTCTCTCATAAAAGGTTGAAGTAAACATGGGTCGAGATTTTTGAGACGTTTCAGCTCAATTTAATGCTAGAAAAGACATTTCTGGTGCACATGACGTCTAGTAAATACGAAGCCATGTATAAGGATGGAGTCTCTCCTTCTTTCGACGTCTGAGCCTGTTGTATGCAGATGCTTAGCTTCTTGGAAATTATGTCTCCCCAGTTGAAACCTATCCCGAAAAAGGCCATTGTGTAAGCTAGA
Organism: Picea engelmannii; assembly: GCA_009831015.1. Lineage (NCBI taxonomy): Eukaryota > Viridiplantae > Streptophyta > Pinopsida > Pinales > Pinaceae > Picea > Picea engelmannii. Next base: position 41,162 of record ML835505.1, on the reverse strand, counting down.
GGCATCCATGCCTCTGAAAACCTAGAACAATCTTTCTCCCCATACAACCGACATATGAGAGCCATTATATACATATACAGCTCCCTTAAGTTGGTCGTATGGTACCAGTCGGAGGTCTGATTGGTGTATTTTTTATCTTCTCTCCACCATGAAGCCATCACTTGGACGATGTCACGGTGCTCGTAGAATTTTATGATGAAATTGGTGTTCAATCGCTCCTCTGGGTCTCTAAGGTTGTAATAACTCTGCACCTCTACCAGAAGGAAAACCCCGACACACTCACCATTGTCGTAATTGATCAGGAACTTCTATGTGTCTATGTACTTGATGAGCCATTGCAACAGTTCTATATAGGGAAACACCATGGTTATTCTTGCTACCATGTGCAGGTACAACCGTCAGATATTTTGAAAAACTTCATCGTCGATCTTTCTCAGGTCGAGGTCGTTGTGCTGGATATATTCCAAGAATTCTTTCTGGATGATATTCTTGAAGCATTCTCCCTAATGTGGGAGTACTTCCTTGCCCCCTGTGTTTTCCTCTGTGTCTCCAAATATCAGGGGTTGAGTGAAACCCTTCTTGGTAGATGTCCTTATGACTGGTTCCAGCCTCGGGGAAAATTCTAATTGTTTTTTGGCCGCTGGGGAAGAGCCTTCTCCCACCTATGGTTCCTTTAGATTCAGTGCTCTTGGCGATCGCCTAGTGTTTGGATATCTTGGAGGTATTGTTCCTGCAATCAAAATCAACCCTTTAGGGCCTACGTATAGAGAAACACTAGATATATATATATATATATATATATATATATATATATATATATGAAGTGGAACACAAAAATACACAGATTGGTACATACCTGTAACGCTTGTTAAACCTGGTTATTTGATACTCACAGGATCTTGGAAGCTTGTGAATTAATCGTATCGCTTCTCCATATTCTCTAAAAATCCTTTGCGCGTAGAATGGTTTCATTTACAATGGTTCGAGATAATTTAAATGGGGAAGAAATTACCGTGTCGTATCAACCAATTAATTCAGGTGATGACTGAAATTCAAAAAAATCTGTCGCTTGATCTTTGAAAATTTAATTCATCATGGGTTGATGGTGGAGGTGCAGAGGGTGACGTGTTCTATAGGTAATTTCAAATGGATTTCTTGATTCTCACATGAAGTAGAAACTAATGTGATATTTGGAATTAATTAACCTCTTAAAATCTCATAATCTAATCGTATCTAGCACTGAAACGTCTCATCATGTCATTTTCTCAGTGATGTGCTATGGATGTTTTCTTTGATATCCTTCTACAAAACACCTATGATGGAGATCGAATTCATCGTACAGTGCTGACATGTAAAAACTTGGCATGAGACATGTGGCATTGAATACCAGTGACTTAACTTGTGAATATTAGTCGAAGTCGATACTTTCTTCAATTTGCACGTTCTAAACTAAACTTGGGAATCGTCGATGTCGAAAAGATACCGAGGGTTGATAATCGGGGATAAACCTATCGCATGTTTCTTCGGATTATATTATTCAAAAAATCTCGATGCCGAAACTCTTCAGGAGTCGGTGATCATAGAAAAAATTTAGTGTGGTCAGAATGTTCATCGCAATTCGGTTTTCTCCGATTCCAACAAGCACGTCGGGTATCGATTGTCTTCCATATTGTTTCTTTCTTTTTAAATACTTACTCCCTTCGCATTTTACCGATGCTGAAGGGAATTGGCTATCGGAAATGTCTGTATGTGATACTTGTCGTGAAAAAAAACTTCCTATTTTCAATACCAGTGAGGATCGACACTCGACAATAGAGGTTTTCCAAGTGATTCATTTTCACCTCTTAATTTCTTCTGATATCGAATCTTGAGCGCATTGGGTGAAGTGTTTTGGCTATTGATTCCTTATTTAAGTGTTAATCCTTTTTAATTCATGAGGTTTCATAAAGTTACACAAACCTGAATAGTTGATGAGAGTCAAGAGAATCAAGCAAAGACAAAATAGTTTCTCAAAATAAAAATCGAATTCAGACAGTGAAAAGATCAAGTGGTACCCAAAAAGTGAAAGGATGACATAGTATTTTTAGGGTGTGTTGAGTTCTCAACACCTTTCTCTCTTATTTATACTCTCCAAGTATCTTCCTCTAGAACTATCCACTTAACCACTTTGTCCACTTAGCCACTTTGTCCACTTCACCACTTTGCCCACTTAACCACTTTGTCCACTTAATGAACTTTTTCCACTTAGTGTTGTTGGGAAATAATACCCTACGGACTAGCAAGATAGGGTTAGACTTGCATGCAGATAATGACCTTAAGGAAATCCCTTTTAATCTACCACCCCAAAACCTAAAACCCCCTTTTCACATACAAGCATGGAAAGAACCTACTAACCTTTTTACTGATGTTTGGTGTAGATCCTCCATTGCGCTTTGTCCACTTGCTTGCACTGCTCCTTCCAAAGTTACCCTGCAATCAAGACAAAACACTATGCATGCATGCTATTTTTATACTTGAGGGTTAGAGATTAAGTATAAATTGAATAAATCATATATAACTCATGCATTGGGATAGGAAAAGTATTCTTTATTATTTTTAATATGAATCAACTTACAACCAATATTGAGACCGGACACCGTTCCTTGATCCTAATCCTGGGCTCCTCCTCTTCTTTGTCCTCCAACTGCTTTGCTTGAATTCTCCTTAAGCTTGAAGAAAGGCTAAAGGGTTGGGACAAATGGATTCGGCAATTGGGCAGAGTTTCTTTGCTATTATTTTTCCTCTTCCAAATAGTACCCCTACACCTTCTTTTATAGGCTAGAAGGAGATAGGGTTTTGGACGAACTCTCGGCCATGCATGGTCGGGAGTTCCAGTTAACTAACCCATATCTTTTTGTCCTGTTGGCAACTTTCTTGTTTTTGTGCTTTGTTAGGTAAACGCGGGTTATAGTAGGTCTGCTAGCATTCCAACGTGTGCAGTAGTAGGCCTGCCAGCGTTCCAACGCGTGCAGTAGTGGGTTAGGGCGCGTGTTACTTAACTCAAAAGGATTTTCAAAGAGGTTTCTCAGCAAATGTTTTGGCAATGAAGGGATATGAGTTGGCCTAATGCCAGATAAGCATGTGTGGTGCAATTTAAGGTTATAACAGATGCCCCCTAATGTGTGAGGTCATAAGAGCATTTGATGGCCGAAATACATTACCAATCTCTTACCAATATGTACTGATATGCTAAATGAGTGAGCCCAAGGATCAGGAATCAGGAGGTGCCATCTGCAAAATAACAAATGTCTCACCGAGCCGGGCATACCCATGCTCGGGAAAAAAATAGAACCATGGCTACCAATCAAATACACTGTAGATCCATGTCAAATAATGATAAAGAGTAGCCGCGAATAATACACAGCGGAGCTACATCTCGAAACCAGAAAGATATACATGTAAAGTATCCATCTCTCAGAAGCTGATTTGGCCTAATGGCTATACTTCAGAGCTCGAGAAACAACTTCAAAATATTCTAAACTCGGTTAGGAGTGTAATATGAGTGTACGAATTCTCTATCCAGAGGCCTTCGACGGCTCGTCGGTTATGGACTTGACAATCTTGATGATCAGATTGAAGGCTTCAGTGATTTCGAACAAAGACTTGATTGGACGTTTAGGATGGACGGGTATGTGGGCAAGAGACATAATGCAGAGGGGCTGACTCAGGCTTAGTGAAAAACTTCACTTGGACAATAGCACGACAAGTGATAAGACTCAGGTAGCATATCTGTTAATCATAAGTCTACGAAGCAGGTTGCAACGCAAACTCTCCATATGTTTGGAAGAGTAACCAAACGGTGGAGGACACAACTCTATATAGTGAGCAAAGCTTCCTAAGTTCATACTACATCCCATAGTCTGATGATCAAACGGACAGATGTGCTTCATCCAAGGGCGACTCATTATGTTGCCAATAAAGAAAGTACTTTTCCCATCCTCTTTTTGGGGTACATTTGATTTTTTTGTTCTTTTTGATGATTTTGAAAAAGAATAAAGGAATATTACGTTACAATGGAGGAACGAGTACTACAAACATACAAGTTCAAGGCGCAAAGACAAGACTGATGTTATGGGAAATGATACTCGATAAAAAAATCTTCCAGTGGCTAAAGGTGTTAATACGCAGAAGCAAACTGTTACAAGGCTGATGGGTAAGGTATGAAAATGCGGTTGATAGAACACACAATGGTAACGTCCTTCGATGTAAGTTTAACGAACCCAGAGAAGGGAATCTCGGTGGTTTTTCGTATTTAGAGAGTCTGAAAAAGCATAAAAGGAAACTCTATTGGGGTACCTTTTTCGAAGATAATCTAGTCGGTTCGAAAAAAGGGTAAACTAGCACCGATTAGACGTCAATTCAAAACCATTTTAATGAGTGTGAAAAAGGACAATATCACTCGGCTATTTTTTCACTTTTAAGGAGTCTGAAAAAAGCTTAACTATGGACTCCGTCAGGAATGTTCTTCTGGACCATTTTAACGAGTGTGAAAGAATAAGGTCACTCGACGATCTTTTCAATTTTAGGGAGTCTGAAAAGAGCTTAACTATGAACTCCATGGGGGTTTCTTTTTCGTAAATTTAGTCCCTCGGGCCCGAAAAAGGAATAAAATTATACCTGAGGATACTCTTCTAAAGAATGGGAATTCAATAGAGTATTTCTTTGTTCGTACAGTTGATCGTCCGGACCGAAAAAGGGGTAAGCTACCGCCGGACAGACGTGACTTCAAATTTCAGTTTAACGAGCGTGAAAGGTCACAAGATCGCTCGGCAATCTTTTCATTTTTAGAGGGTCTGAAAAGGGCTTAAAAGGAGACCCGTTTAAGGAATTTTCTTCTAGACCAATTTAACGAGTGTGAAGAAACAAGGTCACTCGACAATCTTTTCATCTTTAAGGAGTCTGAAAAAGGGCTTAAAGAAGACTCCATAATGGTTACTTTTCTCAGTTAATTTGGACGAGATCGAAAAGCATAAATGCAGTCTCGTCGGATGTTGCTTTCGGATCTCCAAGCAAGCTTGAAAAAAAACAAAGTTGGCTCATGATAGACTCTTTGTGGGTCGATGCCTGGAATCTCCTCGGGGGAGCTATATGCTCCGACGAAAACATTGTCTATGACACCAGGGGTTTTGGAAATATTGATAGGTATCATTTCAAAAATGGTTGCCATATTACCCTCAACATAGATCTTTTGTGTAGCTGAGGGATTAGTATGACAAGATCTATCTCCAGTCATAGTCATGGTGAAATCTCCTGTTTTGATTTGCCTTAACTTTGGGAGGAAATATTATCTGTGATGAAGATCATCCCAAGGTTTGTCCAGAATAGCCATTTCTTCGATTACTGCTTCATCGGAAGGAAAGACTAAGTCTAACGAATCAGTAGTAGGAAGAGAATCCCGAGCCCAAATAGGCTCTGGAAGTGGATCCAACTCTCGTGTAGGAGTCAGATCACGGTTAGTTGAAGCTTGCTGGACTAAAGAGTACGCTACTTCAGTAGCCGACAAGGGAATGGACATGCCGGAGTGCCCTGTCTCATCCATCTTGGTTGATGGGGAAGGAAGAATCCACGGATCCTCAAAGTAAGTCATGTGGAACGACGAAACATGAAAAATCTCAGCCTTGTGGTGATTCGATATGAACTTGATATCATTATGAGGAGGTGGGTAATCGAAGGTACCCATCAAGGATGGGCACAAACCAACTCCCACATTAATGACACCGGGTTGAGGATTGTATATCATGGGAACCATGGATGCCCCCAAAGCTGGGTCAGGTCTAGAGAAGGACAATTGATCGATGGTCACTATCCGGCCTTCATGCGGAAACAACAAGACTCAGAAAACTGTAGCAACCACGGCTTGCATAACATAAGTCCAACTTCGACCTAACAAGAGGTTATAGTCGAGGGGGGCATCGATTACCTCTACTTCAACACACATGGTCTTCCCTCCTAACTGCACCAGGAAAGAAGGAACGATGCTATGTGGTCAGAAAGAACGACCGTTGAACGCAGTGAGGACGGTAGGTGATGGAGACAAAGTGGGCTGACCAATGGCCTTCCAACATGCTAATGACATAATGCAAGTCGAAGCGCCCTCGTCAACCACCGTGCGGAAGATATTTCGTGTAAAATTTTCGTGGGATGAGCCACTACTATCTTAAAAGTGACGTGGTAAGGTAGACAAGGTTTTAAGTTGGTCATATCTAACATGATGGTACCCAGGTTACAAGTCTCAGTAGAGCTTAAAGCAGTCAACAAGGCTTTCCTTTGAGAAGGGCAACTTTGGAGGACCTCTAAAGCGTACATAGAATAAGGGGTTTGGGATAAATCTTCCACCATAGAGTAATTCTGGGAGGCCCTTGCATTTGGATTGTGAGAATCTTTCTTAAATGCACCCTTTGGAATGCGTGTCATCGTTTCTCCCAACGTCTTCTCAATCTGTAGAGGAAGAGATGGGATCTCAAATTATTTACCCTTTTCAGAGGCGCTTGGTTTACTATAGTCGTGTGCTCTAGTCGTTATTAAAGCATCACCCCTAACCATATATACATTCGCGGAAGAGGAATTATTTGGGGGAGGGAAGTTTTCTTGGCTACCCCCTTCGGCACTTGTAGAGGCTTGAGTTAAATGTTTCCCATGCTGAAAGGGATTAGTCAATACAACTTGTTGTTGCTGTGTGACAAACTTTTGGGCCTCTGCAAGTCGAGGACATAGATGGGTCGGGTGGGCTTCCGCACACAAGTTGCACAGATACCTCGCCTTCCATTTTTCCATAGTTCCCTCGCCAACAATATCAGTGGGTTTTTTATCCCCCTTACCCTTCTTACGTTGTCTTTTCTTCCCTTCAGGCTACTGGGTGGCCTTTGGGTTAGTCATCTGAACGGAGTGTACTTCTGATGTTTGAGTAGGAGGAGTAGCCAAAGAAGTAGTCTAGCTGGCCGCTGAGTGTTGTATAGATAACTGTTGCAATTGCTTTGTCAATTGCTCAGCGGGCTTGGTTTGTGCTGAACCAACAATACCATCGGCATGTGGTCCAGCTCTCTATCTAGTTTTATCCAGTATTGATCATGGAGCATCCGACAGGATGTTATATAATAAACCAGACTGAGAATAGATAAGCTCAAACTGTTGAGCTCTCATGATGGCATCTTCTTTGGAGAAAACTCCCGAAGTTGCAACGTCTTTGGATAACTGAGGGACTAAAGACTTAAGGAACCACTCAAGCAGGAATGCTGGTGGGACTAGTACTTTGATGAGACTCTTTCAACGTCTCCACTCTTGGATATGATCAGAGATATGGTCCACTGTCGTCTGTTCGAAATTGGTGAGCAACTCTGTGCCCACATCATATCTCACAAGTAACTGGAAATGGTTAAGGAAGGCCATAGCTAGTTTTCCAAAAGAAGAATATCTTGAGTGACCAAGCTCGATGTACCATTTCATGGCACCCCCGATGAGAGTGCATTGAAACAATCGCAACTGGATGGAGTCATCTTTCAATGAGTTAGATGAACACCAAAGATGGAAAGTAGTCACGTGATCACCTGGATCTTCATTAGGCTTGGCCTCAAACTTTGGAATGTCTGAAGGAAACTTCATTGGCATAGAAGGCCAACGTGGATCGTGATAGATAGGATCATTTAACAACCTTGTCAAATCTGGCAAGTGTAACGTCACCAGGAATGGTAGTTTGGGTTGCTGCTGATAGCCTGGAAAAAAGGGTCCTGGAGTTTGACTGGCACCAGGTTGCCAGGAAAAGTTTGGCTGCTGGCCCGGATTTTGGTAGAAACCATGGCCCTGGCCAACATAAGGATTTTGCATCTGTGGAGACATCATTGGTTAATTCCCCATGAAGGACATAGGATGTTGGGCATTCATCGTGTTTGACGGACTTTGGGAAGGATTAACCCATGCCGGTCCTACTGGGAGAGGCATAGAAGTCTGTCTGAGGTTCCATTGACTGTGGAATGAATTACCCCAGAACGAAATTCCAAAGGAAGGAATGGATCCTTGTCCTGAGTTCCAAGGTCCTGGTATATGTTCCCCCGACACAGGAATAGTACCCTGCGCCGGAGTAGACTGTCCAAAAATGGGAGTGCCCCCAGATGGGAAAGCATTGGATGCGAAAGTGTTGTTACCAAACATCTCGTTCCAAACAAACGATGACAAACCTACTGGTAGAGTTTGTGTAGGTGTTCCTTGACTCCCGGCTCCAAATGAACTCATGTGTGCAAGCTGCCCGACGGACTGCTGATGCATACCACCAAGCGAAGGGTACGAAGGAGAGATATGACCTCCAGCGTAAGGAAAATCATTAAAAGGGATAGGAATGCCCCCAAGTTGACCTTGCAGAGGAGTGTTAGAGCTCTCTGCCCCCAGACCCAAAGTCTGTAAAGTGGAGTAAGTGAGTGCAGGACTGGTACCCGAACTAGCCATACCGTATGAGAACGGAGGACCTGTCGCACTAGGTGTGAAGGGAGGTGTGGCTTCCGCGAGAGATGGGGACGGTCCACTGTGCAACGCAGTTGCAGCTGAGACCATAGTGGCTCAAACCGACGATGGAAAGTTAGGATATGCTTCTCCTGTGGTAGCAACGGTGATGGGAATAGAAGAATTCCCAGAGGAAGTAATAGCGTTTGTTTCCATAGCTAGGTGAGGCACTGATAGGCATTCGTAAAATAGGATTGGTACATTGACCGATGGCCAAGTATCAGTGGTTGAGGTTTCAACCAGGCCAATATTGGTGGTTGATTCCTCCAGGAGTTGTTTGGGCTCAATTGTTAGTAACTTGGTTGCTTCGAAAGACCCTTATTGGTCTAGCTTCCACCTCAATGGTGGCGGGGGTGGCTCCAGTATAAACGGTGGCAGGCCCTGAAGCCTTTGTGACCGACGGAGCTCGGGATCCTCCACTGTGTGAGAAGATCCAAGACACGCTAAGGTATTCTACACGTGCAAACAATAACGCACACTAAAAAAGAAGCCCCTAAGAGATAAATCAAGCAAACACTAAACTAGTTGGAAGAACAGTTATAACAACCAACACTAGAGCAACTTACTGGTGCAAGTGCAACTCGAAAACGAAAGCACCCTCCGGGTATACTCTGAAAAGCATGGCCCAATGTCTGTCCTAGGTACCGTGGTATACCCCCACAGTCACCTGTGTATGTTCCTAAAAATATTGGCAACTAGTTTGCCAGCACGCGAACAGTCACCAGGTGGGTACAGTCGATAGTCGGGTAGACCACAATGAGCAGGGTATCAAGCCCGAAACCTGTCAAGGGTATCGAGAGAAAATGGTCTGGAAGACAACTGAGGACCTCAAATGGATTCGAGACCCATGAAGCCCCGTGGTAAATGCAAACGACGGAATCCCTCAACAAATCCTCGATATGTGTTCTCCACTATGCTTGGTCCGACTTTGGAGGGGTTATCTTCGCTACCTTTCCTTACGCGACCTTGTGTTTATCCCCTATGTTAGAGGGGGGTCCCAGATAAATTCCACGTAACTGGACTTCTACACTCCCTATCACAGACTCCAATGTTTGGTTTTGAGTGGCCTTGGAGAGTTTACTCTCCAACCTCTTCCAAGGCCCTAGTCCTGAGCTAGTGTATGAACCCTACAAACAAAAAGTCTAATAGATTTTAAATTAGTGTTTCTTTTATGGGCCTTTTTACGTCACAAGTTATGAAGGTGAAACTGGTGATGTGTAAAGACTCAAAGAAAAACGAATAAGAAATGTTGGAAACAAAAACTTTTACAAAAATGCAAAAATAAGCAACTTTTCAACAAGAAAGATTTCTTTTTCTTTTCAATTTTTCTAATATTTCATGCAGCAAACATAAAGGAATTTCGCTCAATCTGCGAGCTACTTATGCTCTAAATGCACTACAAAAACTTATGAACAAAAAGACTTCTTCCTAGCTATCATTGCAGCAACACAAACTTCAAACAAAGAAGCAAATGACAAAGAGATAATTTTATTTATTTATTTAAGTGCTAAATGAAGCAACAAAGGGAAAATGTCGACAAGCACAAAACCAAGAAAACAAAATAAAATTATGGCTTAAAGCACAGATCACAAGGAACCAGGGCAAAGACACACAATGGTAATCAAGAAAGCACCGACTCCTACGCTTGTCTAAAAACCATAAAACAAAATCTTTTTTTTTGTTTATCTTTTCTATCAAAAGTCAACTAAGAAAACACAGGCTAAGGGTAAGAATCCCTAACCTACTGACTATGCAACCCTAGACTCAAACCCCTGAGAGGAACACTTCTCACCACAGGAGGGGATGACTGCCCCACCCTGATTGAAAAGTAACCACTCAAGCCCGCTATTGTCACAGAAACAGCACGCGTGCAAACACGTGCTGAGCTATAACAGAGCGCGGGTACCCGTGGGCTGCACTTGCATAGGCCGCATGTGTATAAAATCCAAGACAAAACTAAACACAGGCAGCCCAGACCTGGAAAAGGCCTCTGGTATTGACAATTAGGGTCTCTTGAAGGCTTGGATGCTTCATCTTAACCGAAAAAAAAAATAATTGCAGAAAATAACAAACGTAATAAAGCAAACTGAGACAAGACCGTGAACCAGCAAGGCTCAGACAGGATCCAGAAAGCCCCCCGAGAATGTATAATTTTGACAGGGAAGAGGGGACTGCCTCTTAAGCTCTCTGACTCCTACATGCTACTGAAACCTCTACAGCTAGCGTTCACACGCGTGTTGTAGAAGGTTAGGGTGCGGGTTACATGCATGCAGGCCTTTTGCAGGCCGTGTGTACCTCTGTGTGTCCCGATAATGATCGTCAAGCAACAGTCAAGGAGAAAACTGGTATAAAGAACCAGGTTCCCTGCTAGCTCTGACCTAACAAAAAACATACATGCAAAGAAACAGAAAATCTAATCCTTTAAACTACCCAAAAAACCTCAACTAAATCCGGAACACCCTAAAGAGTAAATCCCTAGTGGAGTCGCCAATTCTGTTGTTGGGAAATAATACCCTACGAACTAGCAAGCTAGGGTTAGACTTGCATGCAGATCATGACCTTAAAGAATTCCCTTTTAATCTACCACCCCGAAACCTAAAACCCCTTTTTCACATACAAGCATGGAAAGAACCTACTAACCTTTTTACTGATGTTCGGTGTAGATCCTCCGTTGCGCTTTGTCCGCTTGCTTGCGTTTCTCCTTCCAAAGTTAACCTACAATCAAGACAAAACACTACGCATGCATGCTATTTTTCTACTTGAGGGTTAGAGATTAAGCATAAATCGAATAAATATATATAACTCATGCATTGGGACAGGAAAAGTATTCTTTATCATTTCAATATGAATCAACTTACAACCAATATTGAGACTGGACACCGTTCCTTGATCCTGATCCTGGGATCCTCCTCTTCTTTGTCCTCCAACTGCTTTTCTTGAATGCTCCTTAATCTCGAGGAAAGGCTAAAGGGTTGGGACAAATGGATTTGACAATTGGGCAGAGTTTCTTTGCTATTATTTTTCCTCTTCCAAATAGTACCCCTACCCCTTCTTTTATAGGCTAGAAGGAGCTAGGGTTTTGGACGAACTCTCGGCCATGCATGGCCGGGAGTTCCAGTTAACTGACCCATAGCTTTTTTTCCCATCGGAAACTTTCTTGTTTTTGTTCTTTGTTAGGTAAACACGGGCTGTAGTAGGCCTTCCAGCGTTCCAACGCGTGCAGTATTAGGCCTGTCAGCGTTCCAATGCGTGCAGTAGTGGGTTAGGGCGTGTGTAACTTAACTCAAAAGGATTTTCAAAGAGGATTCTCAGCAAATGTTTTGGCAATGAAGGGATATGAGTTGGCCTGATGCCAGATAAGCATGTGTGGTGCAATTTAGGGTTATAACACTTAGCCTCTTTGTGCACTTAACCACTTTGTCCACTTAACAACGTTATCCACAAATAGTAAACTCTCCAATTCTAGTTGTAACTAATTTATTTTTAATTGTTTTCTTGTTGCAACCACTTAAACCATGTCTAACCACTTTGACTGGTCAACTTCTTCTAGGTGCTTCTAGAATAATTTGACTTCTTTGACCTTCTAGAGGCTTCTAGATAATTCATGAGGGTTCTCCAACTTCACATGTCCATAAATCTCTAACCGTGAGGAGTTATGTGAC
>ML835505.1:6049-26455 GCA_009831015.1 Picea engelmannii | reverse complement strand
CCTTGAATAATGTATGTAATTCAAAGCTTTGTGACCATAGTCATTACATGAGTAGCGGTGACCATGAAAACAAATTTCATACATTTCCTTTGGTGTCCATCTTGAAGTTGTCTCTATTTTGAATTTTGTTTGAGGTGTAAAGATGGATTATTGATCTCTTCCTTGCTTTGTTCTTTTGAAATTTTCCTTGCTTTGTGTAGATGGTTGACTTGCAACATTATTTCCACATTTTGAGAATTAAGGACTTACCTTGTTCTTTTTAGAAGTGTTAGCTTCAAGATGTATAGCTTCCTTGTTGTATCCAAGACCGGATTTATCATTTGGAGATCTTTGGCTATCTAGGATATAATCCAATATTTTTGAGTTTTTCATGAACTTGATGTGAGTATTTGAATTCTCTACTTTCTTTATATTATCAACAACTTCATTTTCCAACTTATGGCATGACTCTTCCTTTTTATTTACTTGATTCTTCAATAGTTCCTCTATTCTTTTGGCTTCTTCGATTTTGGTCTTAAGATTGACATTAACTTCAAGACTTTTGATAAGATCATCATATACCTTCTTATTTTCTTCTATTTCATTCTTTAGTCTTTTGATCTCTTCTTATTTTTCTTCTAATTGAGTCTTTTTACTTTCTTATTGTTCTTTGAGCATTTTCTTTAGTGCCATGGTATATCTTGGGTACTTTTCTAGGACTTCCTTGGTGTATTTTTAAAGATACTTAAAAGCAATTGAGTAATGTCCTATTTCACTTCTAACATCATCTAACTTATATAAAACTTTATCTTTGATCTTCAACAAATCTTCCTATTCATTTATAGGATAATTGTCATGTGATTCTACACAAACTACTTCTAGATTTTCTTCTTCACTTGTAGAGAAACATTCAACATCATCACACTTAGAATTATTGCAATCAGAGGATTTTGGAGATTCTTTACCTTCATTGTTATTGATGGAATTGTCTTCAGTGTCTTCCTTTTTGCCTTGATATGTCTTCTCTAGCTTCAGCCATAGATCCTTGGAGGAAGTACATTGTCTCATGCTTTCTTTGACAGAACTTGAGAGTCCATTGAAAATGGTCTTGAGAGCTAATGAATCATTCTTCTTTCCTTCCTTCTGAGATGCAAACTTTGACTTATTCTTCAAGGGAAATGATGATCCAGGGGATCAAAAAATTCTCAAAAATCAAAGTTATTCGAATTTCTTGAAAACAGATTCGTTTCGTATATCTCGTCCTCATGATCCCAATGCAACTTGAACAATATCAAACAGAATTTGTATGCAAGAGATATCATGTTCTGTTTATTTTCCCAAACAAGAAAAATGTTAACTATACATAGTTCATACAGGCCACGTGGAAACTGACCGTACAGTCGGTATGGTCATACAAATAACATAACAAGTTGACTTGGTAGCTGACATGGAAGGTGGTGATGTGGAAGGTTGAACATGAAAGGGTAATATGTGGACTAACCAATGGTCGACACATGTCCGTTTGTTGGGAGAATGGAAGGGCGCCACATGGTCGAGCTAGGGGCCGCCACATGGAACCCCCTTGTGGTAATGGAAAATTTAGCATGGGATCCACCAAGGTCAAACCCAAAACCTTATGGCGTGGGAAAATCTTTTTCAAAGGATGGACCACTAGCGCTCCTATGTTAGTACATAGCCACTAATGTTTAAAACTTTTATTTAAATTTGAATTAAACTTTGGTTCAGGAAGAAAAGGGTCGAGGCTTAGCCCCATCCCTGGTCATGGTCACTACACCATACCACCACATGACCTTAATCTCAAGGTTTCCAATGGATATGCCAAAATGTGTGGGGAGTTAGGCCAGAACCTAACCAGAGGGCCCATGCGGCCAAGTTCTCTACCCATTAAGGTGCTAATCACTCTAACCATGCAACAAACCTGTTTGAATTTCAAGAACGATGTGTGTGCTGGGTTTTTTCACAGGAAACACACAGAGGCTAGGTTCATACACACATAGGTGCATTTTGGTGAGCAAGTACAAAAAGTTGTTGGGAGAAACTTCCAGGAAGTGTAGTTTTCTCAGTTTTTGGCCAAACCAGGTGCAGGAAGAGCCCAACTAGGGGGTTTTGGACATTCTAGAGCCATTGAAGCCATCTATTTTGAATTCTAAGTGTTGTAAATAATTTTGGCCCTTTGGACATATAATGAAAATGATCCATTGGAAGTTGGACCGGGATATGTATCCCAAGAGAGGGGTGAACTCCTTTATCATTTTTTTGTGTTATGTGCTTACTTTTGATGGTTGTTTATAATTGTTTATGCTGTTCATTTTAAGTAAAAAACTCATTAAGGTTATGTTCTTGCAACTTAATCCAACTTCCTAATACACATACATATTTCACTTGCAAAATTTGTATACACAAACCTTTTCATTTTCAGATCAAGTTGGTATCAGAGAAAAGGTTTTTGAAGGTTTGATTGTTTGCAAGTGTTTTGTTTCCTGATGCTTACAAGGTTGAAGCTCACAACAGGATAAGGTCAACTTGTAGAGCCAAGTTATCAACTTTAAATAAGGATAACTATACATTCACCTCAAGATTCAAGGAGGCATTCACCAAGTATGTCTCATGAGGAGATTCATGAAATCCCTACTTCAAAAGATGAAGCTTTCAAAAAAGGTTTTTATGATATGACAGAATGATGAAAGTTTCATTTGAAGAAAGGAATGCAAGGTTGCAAGGTGAAATCTCTAATCGTCCAAGATGTAATGAATATAGTGGTGATAAAAGTCCAAAAGGAAATGGAGGGAATGGTGATACTCCACCTCCTTCACCTCCATCTTCCATTTCTTCTACCATTTCACAACCACCTCCAAATTCTCCAAAAGAACATGGTAAAATTCCTTCACAAAATCATTTTCTTAAGCTTGATACTAAGTTTGAATTGCCTATGTACAATGGAGAGGTAAATGTTGAGAAATTGGATAACTGGATTCATCAACTTGAAGTGTATTGTAGGATACAAAGAATATAGGATGATGAAACTAAGCTTCAACTTTATTTTCTTAGATTGGAAAGTGAAACACTCATATGGTGGGAAGCCAAAACTCGAGAGGACATGAATAAACATGGTAAAAGTTTATCCTCTTGGAATGATTTTATTGTTGCAATTAAGAGGAAATTTATCCATTAGCATACATGAAGAAAGTTATCATGGATTGGAAATTTTTTAGACAAGCTAAGGGAAAAAGTGTGCAAATCTACACTCAATAATTTAGAAGAAGAGATTTGATTTTGGGTATAGATTTATCTTCTCAAGCAAATTTACTCAAATACATTGGAGTTTTTCATAGCTATTTGAGACACACAATTCTCATGTTTAACCCTACAAATCTAGATGAAGTTTGTGTACAAGAAACTCATTTGGAAGAAAGAGGGAATAATGCTTCTCAAGAGGGGAGAAATAAGCCATTTTTTAATGGAGACTAGGGAAAGAGGAAATTCAAAGGAAATGGAAAGAAGAATGCTTCAATCAAGAAAGAGGGAGAAAAAATCTCATGTAAACATAGTTCAAAATATGGTCATGATGAAGACCATTGTTGGAAACTTCATCTTGAAATGAGACCCAAAAATTTCAACAAAAAAATGAAACCAAAGATTGTTGCAACTACACAACATGATTTAGGATTTGATTCTAGAGATGAAACAAAAATCACAGCCATGGGTTTTCAAGTTAAGGACTCTATTTCCAATGCTATTTCTTCAAGTAGTAGTCTCAATGAAACTCAACATGAAAAAGAAAGAACATATATTTTCCACATAAACGTAATTTCAAAGCATACCAAGATAGATACTCTATTTGATATTGGATGTCAAGAAAACCTCATTTTTGAAGACACTGTCAAGAAATTGCATTTGGAAACTACTCCTCATCCTAAATCATATACTCTAGGTTGGATATGTGACAATGCCAAATTGCATGTGACAAGAAGATGTAAACTTATATCTTCCATCACTGCAAACTTTATAGATGAGGTAGAGCTTGATGTTATTCCATTGGATATTTGTGGTATTGTGTTGGGAAGGCCATATTTATATGATAGGAGAGCCATATTTCATCGTCATGAGAAAAAATATCATTTTTTTTTAAATGGAGTTGAGTACATTGTTATAGAAAAAACAAAGAAGTTGAATTTATCACTTGTAAATGCTAGACAAATGAAGAGATTAGTCAATGCTAGTAAGAACTTTGTACTCTTGATGATCAAACCCAAAGACAATGTTGAAAAAGAAGCTTTCCAAGGTTGTGATKAAAAGTTAAAATATTATTTATATGAGGTTGTTAACCAATATGATGAGATGTTTCAAGAACCAAAAGGATTGCCTCCTAAAATGGGTATCCAACATGAGATTCAATTGTAGCAAGATTGTCCTCTTCCAAACATTGGTATGTATAGGATGTCAGTCATGGAGAATGATGAAATTAAAAAACAAATCCAAGAGTTTCTTGGAAAATGGGTTATCATGCCAAGCACATCGCCATGTGGGTCACCAATTTTTTTGGTACCAAAGTGATCCAGGTGGATATTTTGATGCAAACCCCCCTTCTCTCCTAAGGGTTGCATGACCTCTCGGTCTAGGATCGATCAAGAAACTGAGTCGGGTTGACTCTTTGGGTATCTTCTAGAACGCAAACCCACTTACATAGGTCCTTTCTCCAAATGCACAAGTCGTATGAGACCCGTGGGTTCTCACCTGAGCACTGCTCAACTTCCATGTCGAATGGGAAATAGCTCTTCCATGGCTTAGCCCCTTCCTTCTTGCGACCACGACTATGACCACTCGCCTAAATCGAAAGGAGTTTTGTGATTTCTCATATCGGGTCCTTGCATGTGATTCAACCTAACTCTCTCGACCTTTGAAATCCTGAAAGGATCCTAGCGCGTGCTAGCCCATCTATTCTCCTTCACCGATGTCACCCTTCGCTATGCCCGTGGGCCAATCTTCCGAGTGCGTCGCTATTTCACGTATCGGGAACTCCCAATGTGATTCACCTCCATTCTCCCAAGGCCCGAACTCTCGATGCTTCATATCTGATGGCCCAACTCCTCCCTCGACCTGACGTCTTAGGTCAAATCATGCTCACTCCTGACTCCCAAAATGTTTATATTTTGGAGCACCAAATCAACGACTCGTACTCCTCTGGATATGACAACCACTATCAAGTCACGAATTCCTAGAATTCTTCCCTTTGACTTCTCTAATGTGTGAGTCAGCGAAATGTTGATCGTTCACCATGTGTACCTTTCGATGGACAGTCCCGATGATTTCAGAACTTGGGACTTCCTCGGACAATCAACGGTCCACGTTCTCTCCTTTAATCGACGACTTCGATCAAGTCACGAACTCATATTTCACGAGTTATCACGAACTTTACCTCTTAATACCCCAAACTTCTAATCAGCAAAACACTGATTTCTCATCATGTGTCCTCCTTGACAATGGACAACTCTGATGATTTCAAAATTTCGTAACCCTGCTCCCCTGGTGTACGTTCAAAGCTTATCCTTAGTGCACTTTACCTTGATTAGAAAACTATGATTATTTTTTCTACAGACTGAATGGATAAGATATTTCCTTCTCTTTGCTTGCTCCTCGTTGTCTAGACGTTGATCAGACGGTCTATATATTTCCTTCTAAGATTACACTTTCTTTAGACTTAGAATATTTTTGAAAGATTCGAAGGCTTCAACCTTTATCCTTCCTGTGAGTCCATTTCTTGGATCGCGTCCATAGCTTATGAAAAGCGTTTTTCCTCCTGAGCTTGATCTCATGAAGACTTAGAATTCCTACACACTCCTTGTGCTTAAGGGATTTTGATATCTCAGATCCAAAGTATTTCTCAAAGAGAAATTTCTCTCACCCTCCTGGCATTCTCCTTTTTTGGTTCTTCGACTTCTTGCAAAGTCCCTTTGACACTTAGTCAAATCTTGGATATGTGCATTCCTTGCACCAGATCTTTACGCAAGGTTTGAATTCTTGCGAATGATTGTTCATGCCTTGCACCAATCTCTTTGCACTCCTTACAAAGAGAAAGTTTCATGCTATCTCTTCTGAGATTTGGAATCGAAACAGATCTCATTAACGCACTCCTTGCGTTCAGTGTGCACACCTTGCACCACTCGACAAAAGAGAAACAGTTGAAATTTATCTTAACATTCACAGTTCCATCTACTCATAATGAAATTCATTCATTCATTCATGAAAGCACAATAACAGAGAATTGTGAAACAATTTCCACACCATGCATTGGATCAATTTTCCTTTGTTATATTCAAAAGTGAAAAATGGCTACAACTGAAATCAAAACAAAAACTGAAAACTCAGACATCGCCTACTAACTTGTAGCTAGCCTCATTTGGGCATACAAATCCTCTGTTTATCTCAGACGGTTCTTAGGGTTCCCCCTAACTACTTGTCTACATCAAAAACTATCTTGATGGCTATCCTAGTGCAATCAAAGTCCAAAGACAGAGTGGAAAATCCCACTTCGTTCGCGATCACTCAAGCATGCCTCAAAACATTTTTCCAGCACTGAGTTAAGGCATACTTCAAAATATCTGCTGCAACTGCCAGCGTTGAGATTCCGTATAGACTCCCAAAAGCTGATAGGTCCTTCTCCGTGTGCTTTCCAATGATGCTCCCGCATCATACTCACCTTGAAAAAAATTCATGGACTCCTATCCATGAGCTCTTGCACTGACTTTCCATGCTTCTCAATAGAAACTTCATTTTCCCAACTGGAATCTTCTATTGGGTGTCCCTTCCAATTGACCAAATATTCAAAATAGGTCTTCCTCCTGGTCTTTTCTCCAATCCTCTGATCAACAATCTTCTCCATTTGTGGTTTTTCTACTATATGCATTTGTTTCTCCCATTGAATCTTCTCTTGATCTTCTAATCCCTCTATGTCATCTTTCTTGTAAGGATATAGCTCTGAAACATTGAATATGGGTGATATGCCCACGTCATCTAGCAACTCAATATTGTAGGCGTTTGCATCAAAATTCCTCAAGATCTTACATGGTCCTATTTTATTCATTTTTAACTTGTTATATGTTCTCCTAGGGAACCTTTATTTCCTGAGATGTGCCAAAACCTGATATCCTACTTCAAATTTAATTTCTCTATGGTGTTGATTAGCTCTACACTTGTACTCCTAGTTATAACTCTACAATTGTCCTCTAATCTGGATATCAAGCTTCTACATTTCTGCAACAAAATCTTATGTTCCAGTGTTCCTGATATCACTCTATTCCAAGTCTCTCAACTCATATACTCCACTGGGTTGCATTCCATACAATATTTGGAATGGGCTCTATCCAGTGCTCCTATTTGTTGATTCATTGTATGCAAATTCTTCTTGTGGTAGAATCTGATCCCACTGATTATGGTGCTCGGTGACCAGAATCCTCAATAAGTTTCCCAAACTTTTGTTTACCACCTCACTCTTCCCATCTTCTGAGGGTGATAAGCTGAGCTGAAGGAAAAATCTATCCCCAACCTCTTCCACAATGTTCTCCAAAAGTGACCAACAAATTTTGTGTCTCTGTTCGAGACAATGCTTTTGGGTAGGTCGTGAAGTCTCACAACTTCCTTGAAAAACATCTTGGCAACATGTGTTTCATCACTGGTCTTCTGGCATGGGATAAAGTTTTCCATCTTTGAAAATATATCCACCACCACAAATATGGAATCAAATCCTCTTTGCATTCTTGGTAGTCCCAACACAAAATCCATGCTTATTGCATCCCAAGGCCTCTCTGGTATTGGCAATTGTTGATACAATCCAATGTTCTGTCTTTTTCCTTTTGCATGTTGGTAGATTCTACATCTATTCAAAAACTTTATCACTTTTTTTCTCATACTTGGCCAATAGTATGAACTACTCAACTGTGAAAATGTTTTATCATGGATGAAATGTCCAACCAATCCTCCACTATGGTTTTCCCTCAAAAGGTTATCTCTCATTGAGCATTTTGGTATGCACAACTGATTTCCCTTGAACAACAATCCCTCTTGAATCATATACTCTATCCACTAGCTTCTGTCTCTCAGCACAGGATTTGCACATGCCTCATATGCTTCCTTGAAATATGTATCATCACAATACATGTCCTTAAGGTGTTCAAACCCCAAGTTCTTCACCTGAAATTCTTGTAGAATCAAACATCTTATGCTTAATGCATCAACAAATTTGTTAGCATTCCTAGAAATATGTTTTATGACAAAAGTAAAATTCTGCATAAACTCAACCCACTTCCATGCCTCTAACTCAATTTTTCCTCTCTGGTTATGAATTGTAAGGCCTGGTTATCACTATACAAGACAAATTCCTGTGGGACAAGGTAATGTCTCCACTTCTTCAAGTCTTGAATTATGGCATAAAACTCCTTATCATACGTGGAGTATTTTTTCTTGGTCGCATTCAACTTCACACTGAAATAGGCAACAGGTCTATTATCCAGGCTCAAAATGACCCCAATTGCAAATCCACTTCCATCACATCTCACCTGAAATGTCTTTTCAAAATTCAGCATGACCAGAATTGGTCGTTCTGTTATCTTTCCCTTCAGTCTATTGAATCGCCTCTCGGCCTCCTCTATCCATTTAAAAGACTTGTTCTTCTTCTTCACGGTATTCATCATTGGCGTACAAATTCCATTGAAGTCTCTGATGAACTTCCTATAGAAGCTTGCTAATCCATGGAAGCTCCTTACCTCAAACATACTCTTCGGTGACGACCATTCTTTGATTGCTTTCACCTTCTCTGGATCCATCTTCAGTTTATTAGAAGAGATAAAAAAACCCAAGTAAATGAGTTATGTCTTCATAAAAGAGGACTTCTTCAAATTTATCAACAACTTCTCTTGTTGTAGCCTCCTCATCACTAGTGTCAGATGTCTCAAATGCTCTTCTTTAGTCTTGCTAAAGATTAGTATATCATCCAGATATATAACCACAAACTTGCCAATGAAATCTTTCAGTATCTCATTCATCAGTCTCATAAAAGTACTCGGGGAATTCGTTAAGACAAATGGAATAACAAGCCACTCATACAACCCTTCATTTGTCTTAAAGCTTGTTTTCCACTCATCACTTTCTCTCATTCTAGTATAGTGATATCCACTCTTCAAATCTATTTTAGAAAATAAATTTGCTCCACTTAAACAATCCATTAAATCATCCATTCTTGATAAAGGGAATCTATTCCTGATGGTGATCTTGTTAATGGCTCTTGAGTCTATACACATTCTCCATCCTCCATCCTTATTTGGACTCAATACAGCTAGTACTGCGCATGGACTCAAGATTTCTCTAACCAAACCTTTATCTAATAGTTCCTAGACTTGGTTCTTCACTTCCTCATTCTCTCAAGGTGTCAATTTGTATGGTTCCTTGTTTGGAAGACTTGCTCCTAGTATGAATTCAATATGGTGGTTGATACTTCTTATGGGTGGCAATGAGTTAGGAAGCTCATCCACCACTATGTCAACAAAATTATCCAACAATTCCTGAACTTCTTCAAGCAAAACATAGATTGAATTACTTGTAAGGATAACTCTGGGTTTCCTCACCAAAAAAAATTGCATCTCCTATTTTGTATTGACTTCTTTCAGGAGATACTTCCCGCTCATGAGAAGTATGCTCATGTTGGCTTCCTCTTTTACTTTCTTCTCCTCTATTGGAAGCAACATGTTTGTTCTACCATTCTTCTCCAAGGTGTATGTATTCTTCCTCCCATCATGAATGACATTCCTGACAAGCTGTCATGGTATTCCCAAAAAAATATGGCATACATCCATGAGAATTACATCACATAGAATTTCATCTCTATATCCTCCTATCTTAAATTCAATTAAGCATTGTTTAGTAACCATTACTTGGTGTCCTTTCTACAACCATGAGACATTGTATGGCTTCATATCTGTAGTAGTCTCTACCGCCAATTTCTCCACCATCTCTATGGATACTAATTTTTCAGTTCTCCCGCTGTCAATTATCACCTTGCATACTTTGTCTTCAGTCTTGCAAGTTGTTCTAAAGAAACTATTCCTCTGCACTGGACTTTCAACTTATGCCTCTGGTTTTAAGAGAACCTTCTTCAACATCAGGGATATCCTATCCTCTGCTCCTTCTACTTCAAAATCTCTTCTCTTTGCTTATGAAATGTGAGCTTCACCTCCTCCTTCTTTCTTTATCTCGGGACATTCCTAAGACATGTTCCCTGTATTTCCACAAGCATATCATCTTACTTCTCCTCCTCCTCTTCTTCCCCTTCCTCTATAATAACTTCATCCATTACCCTGTCTTCCTCAGGAAATTCCTCCTCTTTCTGAGTGACTGTGTGGTTTCTCATCCTCATCCTTAGACTTATGTGCCTTGTCATTGGTAACTCACTTTCTTTTGTTTCTGGCTGGGCTTCTGCCTCTTCCTCGCTGGCTTTGTTTTCTAGCCAACTTCTCCTCTGCTTTCAGTGAAAACTGATAAGCATCCTCCACTGCCCTTACTAACATCATGTTGAGCTCATCCTGGATTTCATATCTCAGGCCATTTATATATCTGGAAACTTTTTCTTCATCTTTCTCCCTTTGTCTAGTTTTGATGTTCAGACTATAGAACTCCTCTGTGTACTCCTTAACTGTCATCCCCTTCTATCTCAGGTTCTGCATCTTCCTGAATAGATTTATATGATAATCTTTGGGAATGAACTTAGCCTTTAGGTTGGCTACCATTCTGTCCCAATTCTTTATATTTTGTTTTCCCTTGCTTCTCCTCTCAGCCTGCAGTTCATCCCACCATAGCGTTGCATGTCCTTTTAGCCTAGTGACAGCCTGCTTCACCTTTCTCTCTTCATTGACATATTCATAGTCGAAATGTTTGTCCATGGATATTATCCAATCCAGCAGCTCTTCAGTATCTAAATATCCTTCATACATTGAGACCTCTATCTTGGCTCTGCCTCCTAATCTAGCAACTTCTCTCAGCAAGCATTCTTCTGTGACATCCTCTCTTGCAGCTTCTTCAACTTCTACTGCTTCACTCTCTACATCGATGATGTCTCCAACATCAGGTGCTCATCTCTGCACTACCTCCATCACCTCTAATCTTGCACGAAGTTCTCATATCTCCCTTTCTACAACATGATTGATAAAGGTGGTTCCTCTTGTCTCCTTGGTGGCATTAGGTTGACTGTCTATCACACATAGAGTACAACTTAAAGTTCTTATGTCTACTCTCATTTGTCTATTGTCTACAATAAAAATTCAGCTCGAATACCACTTGATGTAGACCCCCCCTTCTCTCCTAAGGGTTGCACGACCTCCCGGTCTAGGATCGATTAAGAAACTGAGTTGTATCGACAATTTAGGTCTCTGTGCAGGTCCTTTCTCCAAATGTATAGGTCCTTTCTCCAAATGCGCAGGTCCTTTCTCCAAATACGCAGGTTGTATGAGATCCGTAGGTTCTCTCCTCAGAGCTTCTCAACTTCCATGCCAATTGGGCACTAGCTCTTACCTAGCTAATCCCCTTCCTTCTTGCGACCACGACTATGACCACTTGCCTAACACGAAAGGTGTTTCATAATTTCCCATATCGGGTCCTTGCATGTGAGACACCTTGACTCTCCTAACCTATGAAATCTCGATAGGAGCCTAGAGCATGCTAGCCCCTCTATTATCCTTCACCGATGTGACCCTTCGCTATGACCATGGGCCAATATTCTGATCACGTCATGATTTCATGTATCGGGAACCCTCTATGTGATTCACCTCCATTATCCTAAGGCCCGAACTCCCGATGCTTCATATTTGACTACCCAGATCATCCCTCAATATGACAGCTCAGGTCAAATTGTGCTCACTCCTGACTCCCAAAATGTTGATATTTCAGAGTGCCAAATCAATGGCTCATTCTCCTCTGGATCTGACAACCACTATCAAGTCAGGAACTCGGGGCTCGCGAATTCCTATAATTCTTCCCTTTGACTTCTCTAATGTGTGAGTTAGTGAAACGTTGATCATTCACCACACATCCCTTTATATGGATGGTCCCGATGATTTCAGAACTTGGGACTTCCCCGAAAAATCAATGGTCCACGTTCTCTCTTTCGATAGATGACTACAATAAAGTCACGAAATCGAATTTCGCAAGTTCTCACAACCTTTAATTCTGGCTATCCTGAACTGCCAATAAGTGAAACACTGATCTCTCGCCATGTGTCCTCCTTGACAATGGACGACTTTGATGATTTTGGAATTTCGTAAGCCCACTCCCCCGGTGTACTTTCAAAGCTTATCGTTAGTGCACTTTACCTTGATCAGGAAGCTACGATTATTTTGTGCACAGATCGAACGACTGAGATCTTTCCTCCTTTGTGATTTCTCCTCATTTTCTAGACACTGATCAGACGGTCTATATATTTCCTTCTGAGCTTATGATTTCTTCATACTTAGAAGATTTTTGAAAGATTCGAAGGCTTCAAACTTTATCCTTCCTTGGAGTTGTTTCTTGGATCTCGTCCACAACTTATGAAAAATGTTGTTCCTCCCGAGCTTGATCTTGTGAAGACTTTGAATTCCCACGCACTCCTTGCACTTCAGGGATTTCAATCAATCAGATCTGAAGGATTTCTAGAAGAGAAATTCCTCTCGCCCTCCTGGCATTCTCCTTTTCTGTTTCTTCAACTTCTTGCAAAGTCCTTTCAACACTTAGTCGAATCTTGGATCTATGCACTGCTTGCACTAGATCTTTACGAAGGTTCGAATTCTTGCAGACAACTGTGCATGCCTTGCACCAGTCTCTTTGCACTCCTTGCAAAGGGAAAGTTTCATGCTATATCTTATGAGCTTCAGAATCAAAATAGATCCCATTAACGCACTCCTTGCGTTCTGTGTGCACACCTTGCACCACTCGACAGAAGAGAAACAATTGAAACTTATCTTAACATTCATAGTTCCATATACTCATAACAAAATTCATTCATTCATTCATGAAAGAAAAATAACAGAGAATTGTGACAGAATGTCCACACCATGCTTTGGATCAATTTTCCTCTGTTATATTCAAAAGTGAAAAATGGATACAACTGAAATCAAAACAGAAATGAAAGCTCAGGCATCTCCTACCAACTTCCATCTAGCCTCATTTGGGCATACAAATCCTCTATTTATCTCATAGGGTTCTTAGGGTTCCCCCTGACTACTTGTCTACATCAAAACCTATCCTGACAACTATCCTAGTGCAGTCACAGTCCAGAGTCGGAGTGGAAACTCCCACTTCGCTCGCGATCACTCAAGCGTGCCTCAAAATATATTTTTGGCGCTGATTTAACGCGTACTTCAAAATATCTGCTGCAAATGCTAGTGTTGATATTCCGTATAGACTCCCAGACATTGATAGATCCTTCTTCGCATGCTTTCCAACGATGCTCCTGCATCATATTGGTGGCCACCCACTTGTTCCAATTGGCTCCTCTTGTCAGTTTTTAGTGCATCATGTTCTTCTTTACTTCTTTGTAATTGTGGGTTCTACACTTCCATGGTTGTCAGAATCCCTAAATGTTGGCATGTTTACATGTAGGTATGCTTGTCATTGATGGAAATATTAGAGTATGCAACGATGGAAAAACATGGACAACGTAAGCTCAGAAGAGATAGTGCAAAGGTGCACGAAGAGTGTAAGAGTGTGGTTCTTTATTTGATGGCAAATGGGAAGGCAAGGAAGATCAGCAGTGCAGGGATAATTGTATGGAAATATCAGACCGGGCATTGGAGGAGTCAAGGAAGAAACTCATGACAAGAATGTCGAAACGGTGAAATGCGAAATGATGGAATACGTTGATCTGACTCCATTTCAGAGTTTTGGATACCGGGAGATTGAGAAGTCAAGAGTCGAGACTCTTCAACACAAGAGTCCCAAGTTGCGAAATCTGGAATCCCGAAATCCTGAAATAGGCACATAAACAAAGAGTTTCGCAGACCGAGAAATCAAAGAACAAAGGAACTTTAACCTTTGAAGTCGTGATATGAGAAATCGTGAAATAATCCTAGCCGTCGGATCAAGGATTGATCTGGACCGTTAATCAGACATGACGAAGGCCCATGAAATGTCGAAATCACGACAAGATCTAGATCGTTGGGTCCATAGGACACGTTGTGATAGATTGTCATTTCGCTGACTGGAAAGTCGAGGAACGGGGTTCTCTAACCTCTCGAACTCGTGATATGCAAAATCGCGAAATTGCGACATGGAGGATATATTAGAGATCGCAACTTGGAGAGTCGAGATGCTTCACAATAGGAATTCGCGACATGATAAATCGCCAAATGCGGAAACACAAAATGTCGAAATGATCGAAGCTAGTTCATCTAAGCTCCTTTTTCGAAGTTTCAGAGATCGTGACTTGGAGAGTTGAGATGCCTCACAACAGGATTGTCGAATTTTGGAAATGTCGAAATGTGAAACAGGTTTTGGCTCAGCCTGTGGTCACAGTCATTGGTCACATCGACAGAAGATGGAGGAAGGAGTTAGTGCAACCAAGCTCAATTTTGGAGTTTCAGGGATCATCACGTGAAGCGTAAATAAACCTTAACCATAGGAATCTTGAAATGCCTAAATGTGAAAGGGAGAATTAAATGCAAGACCCTACAAACTCCATCCAATGGTGCAGGTGAACTTGAATATGATCGGAGGTCTATTGTTGCACTTCACAGTGTAATTCCTAGAGATAACTGATGGTTTCTTCCAGAGGAATTGAAGAGGCCTCAGTATGATCGCTAGAGAAGATGAGGAGGCTCGAGGCATCTTCCAGTGATTTAAGACTATTCTTAGAGGCGATTGACAGATGGATGAACATTGAAGCTTGTAACTGCAATAGAGAGGATTAGCTCGATTATAATAGAGAAGACGAAGAGTCTCAACTACCAAACACACTGAGAAATCTCAGCATAACACCCAGTGATTCTAGATGCGTGGGTTGAACCGCCAGAGAAGCTGAAGAGTTGCAATGATGATCAGTTAGAGTACTCGACATGAGGAGGAGATGCAAAACAGAAAGAGGGGTTAAGGTTGGAGGTAGAAAAGCGAGGGAGAGGGAAGTGCGAGAAAACACCTCGATGTGGAGAACAGTTGTAGGGTGAGAACATGTAGGAGCTTGGTGCATATTGCATGCACAAGGAGCACAGAGACTATAAGAATGCAGAACAAAGAAAAGATCAGTGTGGTTGTGATTGGGTGTGATTGAGGTGTGAAGAAGGAGGCAGAGCGCAACAGTAGAAAGGCACAGAAGGGGAATGGTGCATTGAAGGGACATGGCGTAGAGAGCATAAAAGGAAAAAGAATAGAAAGTGCAAGGAGTGTGCAGAAGACACTGATGCAAACAGAGCAGTGCAGTGTAGCAGAAAAGTGATGAGACCAGTAATCCATTGAAGAACTTTATATCACTGTAATAAGTCTTAATAGAAAAGATTTACATTTCAAGGTGGTAGGGAGGTGCTAGGGAGGACTATTGTCATCAGAGGTTCAAGTGGGTGCTTGAACACAGGGAGTTGTAGCTTCCTTCTAGTTGGTGCTAGAGAAACCAGGGAGTTTGTGCTTCCTTCTAGTTGGTACTAAAGAAACCAGGGAGTTGGTTCTTCCTTCTAGTTGGTTCTAGAGAATCCAGAGAGTTGGTGCTCTTAGCAAGTAGCATCTTACAAAACAGAGGTTGTAGCCTCATTATGAGTTGGTTCTCATATGTATGATAATGTAAAGAATGTAAAGATTACTTATCATATAAAGAAGAATTTTTTTTTACTCTGTATGGGTTTCCTCGGGAAATATCTGTCTCTGTGTATCTCATATGTGTGACTAATGTTGAATGTTCTATTGCTTACTTCCCTACATTATTGTGATTGTCATTGAATGTTGTGTAAAGAGTTTAAAATAAGCATAATTGTTTAAGCCCAGTAACAACTGATTCACCCCCCCCCCATTTAGTTGTCCAACAATTGGTATCAGAGTCGGCCCCTTTTATCTAAGGGTAGATCCTAGAGCTTAAACATGTCAAGCCATGAAGGAAATTCAACCAATAAGGCCCCTCTGTTCAATGGAACAAACTTTTCCTTCTAGAAAGTTATAATGAGAACCTACATAATGGCTTTAGGTGCAGATGCCTGGGATGTGGTAGACACTGGTTATGTAAAGCTAGTTGTACTAGCTAATAAGGATGACAAGCTAGAATTTAGCTTCAACGCTAAGGCTATGAATGCTATCTTGAGTGGTCTTGCAGAAGAAAAATTCGTAAAAGTTATGAACCTAGGAACTACCAAAGAAATGTGGGACAAACTCATTAGCAGTTATGAAGGTAATGAGAAGGTAAAGGATGCCAAGCTTCAAATCTATAGAATACAGTTTGAACAGATGAAGATGAAGGAAGATGAAACTATTAGAAAATACTTTCTGAGAGTAGAAGAAATGGTAAATGCAATGAAAGGACTTGGTGAGAAAATTGAGGAACCTTCTTTAGTTCAGAAAATTTTGAGATCTCTACTAGATAGGTTCAACCCGAAGGTCTCTGTTATTGAAGAACTTAATGATCTAAAAACCTTGGAGTTTGATCAACTTCTAGGAACATTGATTGCATATGAAATGAGAATAGTTAAAGATAAACCCACCTCCAGAGAAGCATAATTTAAGGTAGAAAAGAATGAGGATTCGGAGCCTGATGAAATTGAAGCAAAATTTGTGGAGAGACTGAAGAAGGGATCAGGAAAATACAAAGGTAAACTGCCTTTCAAATGTTTCAACTGTGTTAGGATAGGTTATTTTGCAAATAAATGTCCCCACAAAATAAAGGATCAAACATGTGATGATGAGGAGAAGCACAAACACAGAAATTTCTTTAAAGAGAATAACTTTAAGAAGAAAATTCTTTGCGTAAACAATGATGATGATCCTTCAGATGATGAAGACAATGAATCCACTATTGAAGATAAACTAAATGACTTCATACTTATGGCCAAAGAGGATTATGATAATATAAACACAGGAAGTGATGCCAATGAAGAAGAAGTTGTGGTTGACATGGAAGGAGAACTGATCAATGCATTGGAAGAGATTGACAGACTAAGAATTAAGAACAGAAAGAAAAGACAATTGCTGATACAGATCGAGAAAGACAGTAAAGAACCTGATGAAGACCTTTTCCTACTAAAATTGGAATTAGAAGAGGCAAAGAAAATCGAAGACATTCTAAAACGAAAGTTATCAGAAAAGAAGGCAAGATGTGAAGCCTTAGAACAAGAAGTAGTGAAAACTAGGAAAGAGATGGAGAAGTTTCAAGCCTTGTATGATCAGAATCTGTCAAGTATCAAAGCCTTAGAAGGATTAGCCACCATTATGAATCAAAAAAGGAATCCAAAGCTGAAAAATGGTTTGGGTTATGAAGAGGGATCAAGTAGTGATAAGACAAGAAATGAAGAACCCATCAAGTTTGTCAAGTCTACAACCAATGACAACAACAAACCTGCAGAAACAAAGGAAGACAATCAACCACCTAGGACGAGTAAAGAAAAAGGTATCAGGACTGAATCTGTAGAACAAAGAACTAATGCGCTCCATGTTGAAAGACGTCATTAGCATGGAAGAAATCGATTTGCTCAAAGAAGACAACCATTTTCCAGATTAAAAGAATTTTTCTATGGCTATTGTTTCTACTGTTCTAACTTTGGTCACAAAGCTGTAAATTGTTCCTTAAGACTTAGACATGAGCAATTAATATTTCAAAGGAATAAATACTTTCCACAACAAAGAATGACACAGCCAAGTAACAAACCTTCACAGATTGCAAATTGCCAAATTAAGTCTAGAGACATGCAACTAAGGAGGTCAAGAAATAATCAACAGTCAATGAGTAGACAACGTTGCAACAATAATTTTGACCTATTGAACAATGAGATTGAATGCTACATCTATCATAACTATGGACATAAATCTGTTGACTGTCGATTAAGGAACTATGAACCAGATTTGAATTCCTCTACTGAAAATGTCAAGGTTTGGAAGAAGAAAGAAAGTG
Organism: Picea engelmannii; assembly: GCA_009831015.1. NCBI lineage: Eukaryota > Viridiplantae > Streptophyta > Pinopsida > Pinales > Pinaceae > Picea > Picea engelmannii. Next base: position 8,358 of record ML835505.1, on the reverse strand, counting down.
ACAAGTGTGGATTAGTGTTGTCAGCTCAAAGAAAAATGAACCCTTGGTATATATACAGTGGATGCTCCAAACATATCATGGGAGACAAAGGTAAGTTTCTATCTCTAAGTGAAAGAAAATCAGGAAACGTAACCTTTGAAGATGATGCTCCAGGTAAAATAAAGGGTAAAGGGATGGTGAGTTTAAGTACTGGAAAAGGAAAAGCCCAAGATGTTCTACTTGTAGATGGGCTGAAACATAATCTCCTCAGTGTAAGTCAAATGTGTGACAGAGGATGTGAAGTGGTGTTCACATCCAAGGACTGCAAAATAAAGTCTGTAAACTCAGGACAAGTGGTGGCCAAAGGCATAAGGACAGAAAATAATGTATATTTGCTGAAAGAAAATAGAGAAGAGTGGCATCTAAGAAAACATGATGAAAGATGGTTATGGCATAGGAGACTTCGACATTTAAACTTTGACCACTTAATCAAGATGAAAAATCTTGAGGTAGTAAAAGATCTTCCAAGAATATTAAAGCCCCAAGATTCGATGAGTAAACCCTTCCAAGTAGGAATGCTAACAAGGACACAGTTTAAGTCCAAGAGATTTACTTCAATAGAGAAACCACTCCAACTAGTTCATATGGATTTATATGGACCATCAAGACAGGAAGGCACAAGGAAAGAAAATTACTTCATGCTGATTATTGATGATTACTCCAGACTTACTTGGGTTGCCTTTCTCAAGGAAAAAACTGAATCATTTGAGAAGTTTAAAATATTTAAGGCTTTAATTGAGAATCAAACAGGAAAGAGGTTAAAGGCAGAAAGATCAGACAGAGGAGGAGAATTTATGTCAAGTGATTTCAAGGAATTCTGTGATAAGCATGGGATCAAGAGAGAATACACAATCCCAAGAACTCCTCAACAAAATGGAGTAGTTGAGAGGAAAAATAGAACAGTGTAGCAAATGGTAAGGTTAATGATGAATGAGAAGAATATTGGTCAAACCTACTAGGTAGAAGCAATACACACAACAGTCCATGTTCTTAACAAATCCCACCTCAAACCACAAAGTGACAAGACACCTTATGAACTATGGTATGGGAGATTTGCTTCAATCAAACACTTCAAAGTCTTTGGGAGTAAATGTTACATAAAGAATAATGATGAGAACCTTGGAAAATATGATGAAAGGGCTGATGAAGGTATATTCTTAGGGTATGCTACAAACAATAAAGGATATAGATGCTATAATAAGAGGCTGCATAAAATGGTTGACAGTATTGACATAAAAGTTGATGAAGGAATCACAGCAAGAGAGGTGTACAATAATGAGTCATCTACAGAGGACACAGATAAAGATGAAGATGAACAGGTCGAAGAATCAGAAAACAAAGACTCTGAATCATATGAAGACACAAATACTCAGAGAGATTCAAATCAATAGACAACTTCAAATTCCTCCTCCAGAATCACTCAAAAGAATCATCCTGCAAGTCAGATAATTGGTGAAAAACACAAAGGTGTGCAAACCAGGAGAAAGATAATCAAAGACACTGAACAATCACGTATAGCTTTCATATCCTTGCTGGAACCCAAGAATTTTAATGAAGCTAGCAAATTTGACCATTGGGTTAAAGCAATGAATGATGAACTTGAACAGATTGAGAAAAACAATACGTGGGAGATGGTTCATAGACCCAAAGGTTAAAATATCATTGGTTCCAAATGGATCTTTAAGAATAAGTTGAATGAGCAGGGACAAGTTGTTAGGAACAAAGCAAGATTGGTCTGTAAAGGATATGCTCAAATAGAAGGATTGGATTTTGATGAAACATTTGCGTACGTAGCAAGATTAGAAGCTATCAGAATGTTTCTTGCCTATGCTTGTCATAAAAGGTTTAAAGTCTATCAAATGGATGTCAAGTCAGCTTTTCTAAATGGAGATTTAAGTGAAGAATTCTATATGGAACAACCAGAGGGTTTCGAACTGTCTGATAACCTTGACTTAGTATGCAAGATGAAGAAAGCTTTATATGGGTTAAAACAAGCCCCTCGAGCCTGGTATCACAAAATGGATACGTATCTCAAAGACAAAGGGTTCAAGAGAGGAACAATTGACAACAATCTGTATATCAAAATAGAGGATAATGATCTGCTCATCGTATTGGTCTATGTAGATGACATCATCTTTGGATGTAATAAGGATTCATTGGTACAATGGTTTGCTTCTACCATGGAGTCTGAGTTTGAAATGTCTATGATAGGTGAACTGTCATTTTTTCTTGGTCTGCAAATTACTCAGAGGTCTGAAGGGATGTTCATT